>JAKGSA010000494.1:0-79986 GCA_033558755.1 Philaethria dido
TATTTAATACTTTATTACACCAACAAAAATATAAATACACAATGAAATTAAACAAAGACAAGATGAGAAAACAGTTTAGTGTAAAGGCGGCCTTATCACCACAGGTGATCTCTTCCAGGCAACCCCACTAAAGTTAGAACACAATACAAAAAGATATGGGTTGGTGTACAAATGATTAATATATTTACTTAGAATAATAAACTTACTTAAACTTTACACTATAAGTCTATGGAAAAATGAAACAACACAAAATTACAATATAAGTCTATGGAAAAATGAAACAACACAAAATAAAAGAAAAAAAAATCTATCTAAAAATAATTGCGTATATTTTAGTGTTCGAGAGTACTTTTAATTTTTAGAAAACCTTTACAGTAGTCACAGATAAAATAAAAATTGTATTAAACAAAAAATTGTTTGTTAGGTGGTAGGAGGTTCGTCCTCCGACTGGCTCGCGACCACTATCATGTCAAAGACGAACCGCCAAATATCTAATGATGTGTTCCGGTTCGATGGCATGTAAGCCAGATTTTCTCCTTTCCCACCCATCCTTTCCTCAAAATGTGGTGGTTCTGATAGTGGACTACTACATTGTCCCCCCTTCCATCAGTAACCTCTAGGTTGGCAACGCATCTACAACATCTCTGGTGTTGTAGATGTCTATGGGCGAAGGTAACCACTTACCACTAACTAACTTCTTACTTACTAAGTAAGAAGTATAAAGTAAATAAAATCTATATCCCGCACATAACAGGGTAGCAATAGGGAACCTGAGAACCTAGTGTTAAAAGTGAAAGGAGTGTCTTAAATCCTTTCTCTTTTAACATTTTCTTTCCACAAGTTCCGCCGAATTGAGCTATTGCGTGCTGTGTGGCAGAACTCAACGCCGCACTTTGCCTTGTTACCAGATTGCTCTGATCTGCTGGAAATGGAAGCTTGTGTCACGACAGGCCTCAGAGATAAAGTCTTAACATAAAGTACTGGATATCCGTGATGATAACAAAACTATATTGTTAAACGATTTTTAAACAATCTATTTTATAAGTAATAATAGGATTATTACTCTATATTACAAATGAATCTAGATGAAATTACAGTAATGTGGCTTATTTATACTTTGATATTAAAATTGGTATGGTTTTATTGTTTTTTTTAGACTTCAAGCTGTATCCCGCACATAGCAGGACATGGAGAGGGGATCTGAGAATCTAGTGTTAAGACACTCCGTTCTATTAGGATTTCCGTTCCCCACTTTCCGCCGATTTGTATTATCATTATTTTAAGAAATTAATTTGGTTTCATTTATATAATTTAATATTATAGTTTAATTATGTAAATATTTAGAAATGTATTATAATGAACATAATAATAATCATTACTTATTCAATTATTTGAATTTAAATATATTCATTTTCTCATTGTTCAATTTTCTTGTCATTTACTTTCATGAGTATTTTTTATTACCGTTGCGTGTATTTTCTATAAAATTTAATTCTAAAATATGAAATACAGTTAATTATAAATGTTTTATATTATAAATATTCTTATGCAACAAAATAAACAAAACATGTAAGCCAGGTTTTCCCCTTTCCCACCCATCCTTTCCCCAAAATGTGGTGGTTCCGATAGCGGACTACTACATTATCCTCCCTTTTCATCTGTATCCTCTAGGTTGGCAAAAAATATATTATATTTATTCATTAGTGAACTACTACGTACTAATATTTCGAAAAAAAATATTTGGTGGAACAATGTTAAAAAAACTAAAAACCGCGTACATAGTATCTACTTTCCTCATGTATGCTGTTAACATATAGGGACTTTCTTTATATATATTGTAATGTATACAACATTTAAGTTACTAGAAATTATATGTTAACATGTTATAACCAACTTCAAAAGAAGGTACTCGATGCTACTTTTTTTAAGTTACCGCATAACTTTGTAAGCCAATTTTTTTTGTGTTAGTTTTTGAGTTAAATACATATACACCCAAAAGGTGTAAATCGAATCCAGAACTATTGTCTCCAATCACTAACGTCGAAAATGACCTACATGCGGTGGCGTTTCCAGGTCGAAACGACATTCCTACATTTCCGACATTCCAGGCTGGCAATGCACCTGTAGCTCCTCTGGTGTAATACAGGGTTGTGGGCGGCGGGGATCAGATGACCCGAACGCGCGTTTACCTTGTCTTTCCCAAAAAAATAAAGAAACATGACTTAAACGTCAACTGTCATAAGTATATGTCATAAACTAAGCTGACAAGACTCATAAAGCTTAGTGTCTCTACGTGTTTCCTAAAAGAGTGCAGTTTTTGTAATTAGATATATGTTACCTAATTAAATACAATTATTGATCCCATAAAAAATTACATTATGTCTAATTAAAAATATATTATTTAAATTGTCAACTCAAAGTTGGTCACAATCGAAAATACAAGTGAAAAACTTGTATTCATTACCCTTTTTTTTATTACCTTCATACTGATATTTTAACACTCATCGAAGACCACATACAAGATCGCGACGCCGTTTATTGATGACAAAAAGAATCTTTACATTTTATTGTTACAAAGTGCATTATTTGTCCATGTTTGTTTCAATGAAATGGAAAGGTTTTCAACAAGAATTATTAATAAAAAACATAATGATTTAACTGGCTTAATAAACTCGAGCCAAGTATGGTTAGTGTACATATTTTGTGATCGGAACCAGTTGTTGATGGTTCACGTCTTCAAATAACATGAGATAAGTATTTAAAATTACACCATACAGACAATGTACATTTTTCTTTTTTTTTTTTAACTTCACGCTGTATCCCGCATATAGCAGGGTAGGCAGAGGGAACCTGAGAACCTAGTGTTAAGACACTCCGTTCTCTTTCAAAAAATTCGTTGTCCACTTTCCGCCAGATCGAGGCATTGCGTGTTGAGTGGCGGAACTCAACGCCGCGCTTTGCCTTGTTACCAAACCCAGAAAATGAAAATACTTCATTTCCTGGAGTGGGAATCGAACCCACAATCTGTCGCTTTACAGTCGCACACTTGTGCCTCTGCGCCACGACAGGCGTTAAGTTTTTTTCTTTTGAATTAGGTAATTAAGAATAATGTGAATCTATCTCTATGTTGTGTTGAAATTGAATTAAATTAATTATCCAGGTTTTAGCTGATATAGTTATTGTCACAAGATAAGCCTACATTTTTTTTTAAATTGGAATTAAAATATTGAAATCAGTATTAAAATTGTACTATAACCAAATGCAATTAAAATTGTAGATTATTAGTAAGTTTAAGCTCGATGCCGCGTTTCTTCTTATGTCGTCGTTAAATAATTAATTAAAAAAGTAAGATCAAAACCAAAAAAATAACAGCATTCAATATATTTTTTAATTTATTTTATCACATGTTTTTAGCATTATTAGGTAAATAAAAAGAAGCAAACTAAAAGACCTACCACTACCTAGACTATTACTACCTAGACTAGAGTCTGACCATAAACTCCGCCAATACAAAATATCTCAAATTTTAGCAGAAAAAGGAGTGTAAAACACTCTATGTTCTCTTTGACGACATTACTACTTTTTACGAAAATTACGCGGACGGAGGAGCATGAAACTTGGCACACTTATAGTTTATATAGCGAAGGAGTGCAGAATGATAATATATATTAAAATATATATTAATAATTATAAAAATATATTAAATTAATAAAATAAATGTTTTCACACTGCCATGGTTTGACATCCATGTTTATATAAAGTGTATATATCACTACACAATGCGTTATTAACGCATTTACACGGACACAAGTAAAGTGAAAAAAAATTTAGAAAATTTTGGATTCAAATCTTGCAATTGGTTTGGAGAAAAGAAATTGACGCGTCAACAGATTGTTATGGCCCTTCGGCTGCGTTCTGGGCATATTCCGCTAAAGAAATTTGGATATTTAATGAAAAAAGTGAGTTCTCCTAAATGTGAATTGTGTGGAGTGGATGATGATATACACCATTTCTTGGTGGAATGTGTCCGAAACGCCGAGGCTCGTAAACAATTGTTGCGTCGTTTTAATATAAATTTAATGGATGTCGGCATAATGTTATGTTTACTCTCCAAACCTTATTCTATAGAGGCTAAACTTTTATATAAATTTAAATATAAGTAGTGTGTTTAGATTAAGGAAATTTATTATTTTTTATTGTTTGTGTGCTGTAAGTTTTTTCTTAAGGGTACGATGGGGCTGACATTTTTGTATCTATAGTACTTAAAAAGCCCCTAAATGAAAATAGATTAAAAAAAAAAATCTTGCAATATTTAATATTTTCACATAATTTTAGTATATTCCAATTAGTTATATTTACAATTATTCAATTTCTACACTTGTCTTTATTAATATATAAGTATCGTAACATATTATTACGAGTTCGGCTAACCAATCGTGTTTTTACTACGCAATTTGTTAAACGTTTTACGTTCCAGACGTATTCCAGTTTATAGCTTACCCTTACGATTTTAATGCTTTTACTGCCTATTACCAGACTGGAAGCTTTAATAAATACATGTAAATCATAACGAAAGATGTCATTAAAAATTTCATATTAATATAGTGAGTATTTTACCTAGTAAGGTTAGTAAGGTATAAAAACACAAATAACCCGACTTTCCATTTCTTTAAATTTAGGAAGCAAATAGAAATATAGGCTATAAAAGTTAGTTATGTGTTATATATTTAAAATGTGCTAATTTAGTCCTTCCATTTGAGACCCCACACGGTACCCATCAATGATTTTTATTCATGTCGCAATTGGCGACGTAATTGACTAGAAGGCACCATATTGAATTAAGAGTGACGTCACGTATCTAAGAACACTGGAGTATCAATACCTATCTAACGTCACATTAATTATATAATTCGGTCCAGGAGTTTGGAAGATATGAGGTAATAAAGAATATTGCAAATATATATGATACGCGCGAAAAACATTACCCTCCTCTGACAGTCGGGTAAAAACGCCTTTGCAATTCGTTTTATAGCAGAATTTTATTTTAAATATTGATAGAGACATTTCTCACCTTTTTATTTCCTGCTGATTTTAAAGACATTAGGTGTTACGTGTTGGAACATAGGTCCACACTTTATACCTTGTAAATGTCTATGTACTTTGTATGGTAAGCATACCATTATGAAAATATATTGTCCTTTTGCTGTAATTATTTGGTCTCTAGTTTTTACTGGCTAAAAATGTAGGTGTAATGATTACATTACTGAATCATTAGATAGTATCGTGAGTAAATAAGGAAGTATGAGGCCCGTCGTAGCCCAGTGGCACAAGCATGCGTTTCCAAAAACGCGACAGGTTCTGGTTTCGATTCCCACTCCAGGAAATGAAAATATTAAATAATATATATTAAATAATATTCAATATTTTCATTTCTTCACTTACTAACAACAAGGCAAGCGCGAGTTGAGTTCCGCCACTCCAGCACACACTGCCTCAATTTTTGCGGAAAGTGAGGAACGGAAATTTTAAAGAGTGTCTTAACACTAGACTCTCAGATTCCCTCTCTGCCTACCTAGCTATAATCGGGATACAGCGTGAAGTTATAAAAAAGTAGGTATATTTTTCTTTCTACGTTTTTTTAAAACAATATAAAAATAACTTAAGTACTATAAATGTTATTTATATTATCGTGGTCCAGTCTTATAATAATATTTAAAATCTAAGACCACCATTTCCATTAAAATGACT
Organism: Philaethria dido; assembly: GCA_033558755.1. Classification (NCBI taxonomy): domain Eukaryota; kingdom Metazoa; phylum Arthropoda; class Insecta; order Lepidoptera; family Nymphalidae; genus Philaethria; species Philaethria dido. The sequence goes on from JAKGSA010000494.1 coordinate 5,749, forward strand.
CAAGTCTCATAGCCCCTCATATATACATACAACGCCATCTTTTCCCATCATTTAGAAAGCAAATGAACAGTAAAAGACTAACATTTGATATATCTTAAGGCACGCTGCATTGAACATAATACAAACAGGAAGAAAATACTTAATATCTTGTCACACCGTTTAATTGGCTTGTTATTATTGTTTTACAAACTTTCATTTAACTTGCCATGTTACAGGTTAGTTTGGGTCAAAACCTGCGAGCTTTGGACCTCTTGAATTTAGTTCACTTCCAACTATCCAATTGAGCCGAAATATAGAATGTACGAATAGTTCTGATGACCATACTATATGTAATCAGTATTTTTCACGCCACCAGCTAAGGCCACGGGGAACTACTTCATGATCCAGGCAGCTCCGGCTGGGCCTGCCAGAAGTACACGTCGCGGTGGCAAGGGATGGAACTCCCTCGCCGGTCTGCTCAGAGCAGCGCGCGCCTACTACATATAACGATGTGTACCATTAATAAATTCTGATATCATCTTTTAATTTAGTTGAAATATTACCAAATTATATATTTTTAAGTTTATCCACAACTTAATACATATAGGAGATACCTGTGAAAAGCTCCATATAGATTTCCATATGTAACTACATAGAAATAGCAAGTTTGTTGTTTTGTTGTCTTCCTTGTTTATGGAGGAACACATAAGAAATTATCTTTAAAATACTACGTTACTTACAACTGTTACTTAGAAAATTAGATAGGTATACTATATTCAAGAAAACCTACCTAGCAGCCAATTCAAATGCTCAATACAAATTACATTTTCCACTACTCTGTGGATAGGATACCTACAAAATTACATGGTCGTAATTCCTAGGTACATGTTTGAAACCCGATCTACGGGTATAATTTACAATGTATGTACTCGTACCTAAATTGATCATTTCAGCATGTATCACTGATCAAGCCAATACGACTTGTTATTAAAGATGGCGGAATTCCCGCAGAGCAATCATTTCGTGTATTATCCAGTTATTTCGCAGGTATTTATGTAGAATTATCGTGTACGAAGTCTATTTAAGCTCAGATACAAACCAATGGCGGACTGATTACAGCACGAATGCAAGCCGCCTTTGTCTGTTATTTACATCGCCGCTGTAATAGCAGGTGACGGGAGTACAGGCATGGACTGTATGTACTAATTTTATAAATGTAAGAAGTTGTTTATTTATGATTTGATTTTATTTACTAATTGAATATTTTAGTATATACGAATATTGCATATGTATTCCAATGAGCTTTAATAATTGTTTAATTAAATTCAGTTTAAATACATTAGAGCTGGTCGTTGGATCACACTGTCGTGTTAGCTTTAAAAGCTTCAAAATTTTCAAAGCTTTCAAAAGTGTTGTCATAAAATCTAGCACTCAAGGTCATTTCTGATGTACCGTAGTAACTGACTCGTAGAGGTCTGGCTCCTGTCTTGTAGAGACTCCTCGAAGGATTTTCGTGGTAGAACCACGAAAAGTTATTGTTATTTTCTTCCCGTTTCACAAAATTTCAGAACACAACGATTGTAATTAAGTTTCAATTAAATAATAACAATATTTTTTTCAGAAAGGCTGCATAATTTAAAACCTACCCATATATTTTTATATGCTTAAACAAATGCAAAGTTTATCACATTTTTCATTCACATTCATCACATTATACAACAGTAACGAGGCAAGGTAGATCGTTAACTAATCTTTAATTAGTAATATTTATTCCAGTAAGAATGTACATGGGAAATTTTCATTTACCCTACAAAATGGCTGACTAATCTAGAAGAGGCGAGGAATGCTCCGAGTTTCTACCTCCAGAGTCTGATATTTAGTTTGTAAACGAATTTTGTTGCATGTTTCTTTAATAGTAACTAAGCGAACGTCGCTTACAAGTGTCGGGCACTTCTAGTACATTATAAAAAAATGCTTGTATTTTATTTGTTGTATCTATTGAAAGGAGTAACTCACCTTGATAAGGATAGAACAGAATAAAATGTGCCACATATTTCTCCTCCAGCCCGAAGGCACTGCCGCCAGCCGAGATGCAAGCAGCCACGTAATTTTTGCATTTTCACAACGACAGAATACCCATTTTCCTCCCAACCCATTATCGCATCGGTGCTGGCCAGTTAAGCCAGCGGGGCCAACAGTAAAAATTTTATATTTTTTTTGGCTTCACGCTGTATCCTGCACATAGCAGAATAGACAGAATGAAACTAAGAACCTAGTGTTAAGACACTCCGTTCTCTTTCAACGTTTCCGTTCCACACTTTCCGGAAAGTGGGTAAATAAATAATGATAATTGAATTTATAAGTTCACGCCTACAAACAGTTAGCAACCTGAAATCGATAGGCGGACAAATCGACAGCGTTCTTATAATTGTATATAAGTATAATAAATAAAAATACTCATTATAACGTTATTTATTTGTTATAAAACAATAAAAATGTACCACAATAAATGTCAATATGGACCAAAAAAAATAATTTAAACCAGGTTTTCCATCACACAATCCAATTAAACTAAATGCCACTAGCGAATTACTTACTTATTTTATTAATTATAAATAATTTTATTATAGGCAGTGACGACTGACGCACGTAGTATTGTTAAATGACAACATCGTTTGAAAATAAATAATGATCTTTAAATAACTCTTTAATTGTCTTTAAAAATATGTAGGTATCACTTGAAAAAGCATCTTTCGAGGTTTCCTTTTGTTGGTTTTTTTTTTTTTAAATATAATTAGAAACCAGTCATAATAAGAGTGTGGTGTCCTTAAATTGGCAAGATTTGACTTTGCCGCCATTTGCTATTATATTCATTATTCATTCGCTATTAAAAGACTAAAATGGCATTTTTATTTAATTCAAATCTTGCGTTAATTTTGGGGACACCCTATATATGTATGTGAGTCACGATTGTGATCTCATGGATTCCTACTTTTGAATACAAAACCGCTTTTCCGGTGTCTTGTTGTTTTTAAAAGGAAAGAGACTGACACTTTATAGCATTTTGTCTTCAAATGAGCAAAAATTGGAAAACGGAGGGTAGTCTAATCTAGTTCTCTTTTGCATATTCCAACCTGCAGTGACATATGCAAATTAAAAATAAATATATAATGAAAAATATAAAGGTTACTACAGTTAGAGTATTTCAAATAAATTACAGCTAATTAAAATTATTCAGTATTTTTAATAATTTCACATTAAACATGATTTCAAGAGTTAATGGTTTTCCCAACATGCACAGATTTGATCAAAATAAAAACTATAATTACATACATATGGATAAATGTCCACTATGTCCAAGTATCTTTACTTTTGTTTTTTAATTGGCTAATTATCAAAAACACACCTTGTCTAAAACTGCATTATGACTTCATTTCAAAGGCGACATTCGTAGAATTTCCTAATTTGGATAGCTAGGGAAAGGAACTTGACCGAGAAAAGCTTTGGCGATAATGCGCATTTAGGGAATTCTTAAGGCACTGCTCTGAGTTTTATTCGTAATAACGCAATGAACCCGGCACACGCACGGGCACGGTGAATTGATGGAATACTAAAAGAGTTTCTTCTCATGACATTTAAAATTCCGATATATTTGGTCAATTTTAACATAGCAAGCGGAGAATGAACATTTATAAATTGTTTTACATATATTCCGAGTTTTGCTTGGCAGAGAAGACACAATGAATGGCTAGTTCATATACATACGATAAAGTCACAGTACGTTTTTGATAAAGCAAAATCAAACCCACTTAACATCTAATTATAAATGGAAATTAAAAAAAAAAGAAGTGTAACATTTTTCTTGGCCTCTATTAATTACTAGCTGTTACCCGCGGCTTCAGCTCCTTGGTCAATGGCATTTCAAACTCATATACTACGATATTACAGCTGTTCGTTGCCAGGTTACAGGAGCCCCCTTACATCTGCGGTATCATTGGAATTTCATTTCCTTTCATTTTTAGTCACTCTAGAACGCAGTCCTCATATGCAAATTAATAAACAATATCATTTTTGTATCTCTTTCCTCATGTATGTAGGGTCAGCAAGCTCACTCATTTCGTGACTTCTACGTAAGTTTGGTCATCTTCTCCTTGGTTTTTAAAAATTATAAAAACTGTAACGCTCTAAACACTAAACTATTTCAATTAATTTAAAAAATAGTAAATGGCAGTAAAGAGTCATTTGACGTGGTGAAAAAATTTCTAGGTATTATTACATACATAGCTGCGCTGTATCCTGCATATAGTGTGGCAGGTGAGAAACCTGAGTGAACCTAGTGTTAAGACACCCGTTACCCACTTTCCACCGTATTGGAGAGACATTTCGGTGCTGAGTGGCGGAACTCTCAACGGCCGCGCTTTGCTTACCAAGCCCAGGAAATGAAAAATTCTATTTCCTGAAGAAGGAATCGAACCCACAACCCGTTGTGTACACCATGATTGTGCTCTGCGCCTGAGCGAAAAAATAATGACGTATTTTTACTGTTGTCAAATATTATAGTGCGTTTATATTACCTACTTGAAATTAAGTAATAAAAATGTTTGTCCTTTTCCATACCACAAAGAATATGTATACAAAGTTTCATGATATTAATCGGTTCAATGGTTTTGGCGTGAGCGTTACAAAACAAACTTACATTCACATTTAATATATTAGTAAGGATATGAAAAAGATTTTGTATTTATCTACATATTTAAAAGTAAAAGTTATAACAAATATTTATGGGCCGTTGATTTACTCTTTTAATGACTATACAATACCAGTTTTACTATCAATAATTATTGGTATTCGATGTGATGGCGGTAGGACGGTTTCTATTTCAATAATATTTAATTTTATGACTTGAACGGAACCCTATCCACAAAGGCCTTTATAAAATGTAACGAAACTTGACAACTGTTTTCATTAAACATACCATACATTTCATTAGTATACGACAGTAGTCACTGTGAAAAGGGCTATGGAAAATAAAAAGAATATTTGGTGGCGTGAATACCGTAAGAGAATGAATAGGCCAAGTAAAAAATATGAGCTTAAAGAAATTGTTAATGGGACTGTTTTTTAAAAAAAGACATTGAGAAGGCGTACTTGCAAAATTGTTCTTTGCAGGCGTTTCTAAAGTTTTTGATCAAAATTGGATTCAGGCAGGTATAACAGAAATGTAATATTATTTGTTTTTATTTTATTTTATTTTTTTTTATATAATTATCTTAATTCGTTTTCAAGTGGGAACCTAGAACATTCTTATTCCTATTTTTAGTTCAGATTTTACTAAATATTTGCTTGTTGAGGTGAGAGAACTTAGCAGCAGTCTTAACTGATCAAGAAGCTGATAGTAATTTAAATTTTACTATCCCTCTTCATTGAGTGGAATCGAACCCCAAAACCTTTGCATTTGATGAAACACCACGATGGCTAAAAAACTATTTAAATAGTTTTAGTTTCTATTCATACCTCAACTTTAATTTTCTTACCTAGTGTCTTACGAGAGGACATTTGACACCACATTATCTTAAAATAAACAATGAAAAAGATTTGCCATTTGGGATTTGAACTTACATCTATCGCTTAATATTATATTTGTTTAAACGTACCTATTTATCTTTCAAAAAAAAAAAAATGATGTACTCGTATAATATAGCTACTGCTTACAAAAGTAGCTATAAATTGTTTACAATGCATCAATCTCTCTTCTGTAATTATATTTGCTTATATTTTGCTAAGCATGAAAGGTTTTAATAATTTATTTTTATCACTACGGACACGTGGTAACTTTTGTCAACTTTCACTACATTTTCATGTTACTTGAAGTTAACTCAGGAAATAAGATATTTTCAAGAAAGTCCAAGTATATTAGTTGCCTACTTAATATATGCTTATTATAAATTAATAATACTTAATGTTACTTAACGACTACTTAAAATTACTTAATATTACTTAACTGCATTACTTAAAATTGTAATATTTATTAATATTAAGCCTGAGCAAAAAATTTAAGTAACTTTCTATGGAGTTTATATTCTAAAGGGATGAAACATTGTAGCATGTATATGAATTTAAGAAGTTTAGAAAGGAACTTTTACTAATCTTAATTATACTTACTTTATTGACATATTAGAAATGTAAAAATTAAAAAAAACATATATTTTATATTTAGATCTTAAGGATCCTCTTATGAACCTTTGTTATCTTTAAATGTAATTATTTAAAAAAAAAAAAGTGAAATATGATTACTTTGAAAGGGTGGTGTTAATTTTTATTTTTTAACTGCGTCATGATAAGTTTTTTTTTTGAACTTTGTCCCTCACTTAGTAGTCAGAGTAAGGTGCTCCCTTTCTCTCTGACTGACTCAATACCCTGCAGCCCACTTTGTACTTCTTTCGCATTGTCACTGTCCTGTGAACTTCTATATAAAATTTTACTTATTCTTCGAAAACACATTTGCACTTATTGTTCCAAATTTTAAACAAAAAATGTAAAATGTTGGAAAGCATCTTTACAATAACAAAAAAATGAAGGAAAGGAGGCGAAGAAACTTTTTTTATTAAGACAAGTTTTAAACATTACAGATTGGTTCAAATCGCAATAATTGTATCAATGTTTTTAAGTATTTTCTACTTTTTGCACTACGTATGGTTCGGGAACTCATAATCCATTAGTAGTTACTATGGAATCATCTACATATCCTATATCAAATATACAATTCCCTGCCATTACTTTTGTGTAATTTTAACAGGATTAGCAAAATTCTCAGAGGACTATGTGAGACAACAGTAAAAGTTTTTTTTTTTGTTTAGCAAGAGAATGCTATGCACTTTTAGATTTTTTTCTTCAGAAGGCATTGACATTCATTGGTCATTGGCACATGGGCCATTGATGAACTAAGATTTTCTTCTAGAATAAAAAAAAATAAAACAAAAAGAACAAAAACAAATATTGTACAGCTGCATGTAATACATAATATATAAAATATATTGTTTGCCTTTTAGAGGAGCTAGCCATCAAATAATAAAGAATCTATGCTGAAGTAGAATGTTCTGCGCACAGTTGGTCAGACTTGGACTTTTCATTTAACAAGACCATGCAGTTACATCCACTGTTATTGTCTTTCATGAAACATCTTGGTGATAACTTAATAATATTACAAAATAATGCAAAGGTAAGTTTCTTTTATAATTTAGATAATTCTATATGTTCTAAGTGCGAAAATTTGTAAAGATGCATGGATGTTTGTTACTTTTCTAGTATAAATTGCTTTAATACTTTTTGAACACACCTCGTATATTGATAAGAGGCGCAATAGGACAGCGCCTAGCTATAAACACGATTGGCCGTGGATTCGATTCCCGCTAGAAAAATTGATTATAATACTATACATATATATAAATTGACTATAATAATACAAAGTGCGGTATTGAGTTCCGCCAATCAACATTCAACACGCCAACACCAAGAGCTAAACAATATATTAAAAAAAATCTCACAAAATTCTTTTTAAAATTGGATTTAATATCACAAAGTCCATTTTGTCGTAAATTAAAATATTTTAAAAATAAATGCTTGCTAAGACAAATTGTGCAGTAATCCTGTGACAAGTACAAATAGGTTGAAATTGTTAAACCAATGCCTAAGGCTTTTGATTTTATAGCAAGGCTTATAAACAATGGGTCATTGGCAAGATCCAATATGAGAAATATCGACAAGTTCCACTTAGAAATTAATAGGGGAATCGTTTAAGATATTATTTTATATCTCCCCTTGAGGCTTACAATTAAAATAATATACTTTTTGATGGAAATAGTAAAATTATTAATATTGTACCTTCTATTACAATATTAGTTAGCTGTAACGGTAAATGGATGGTTATGGGTTTGATTCGCGTTTGGGGACAACATTATATTTAAATTAAAAAAAAAGCATGAGGACCTCCCAGAGGGCATGCATGAACAGGTGGACTGTGGACAAGGCGAAAGAGGTATGCGGGGACCGTAGCATTTGGCGCTCCGTTCTTTCCGACTACCCTAGCTAGGGATAAAGCGTGAAGTTAGGTAGGTATTATATTTAAATTATTTTAGTTTCTCTGCTCTAGTAACACGGCGTTGAAATCCGCCCCTCAATAAGTAATTTTTTGAATTCAGGCTGAACGCAGAGACATAGACGAGAGCTTAATTCTAGGTTCTCCCTAACTACCCTGTTATGCGGAAAAAAGTGACATAGTGCGCCTATCGTGGTGCAGATGCAAAAGCGCGCGACTGTAAATGTGATAGGTTGTGGGTTCGATTCTGACTCTAGGAAATGTAAAAGTTTAGTATTCATTTCCTGGGTTTGGTAACAAGGCAAAGCGCGGCGTTGAGTTCCGTCACTCAGCACGCAATGTCTCAATTCTGCGGAAAGTGGGGAACGGAGTATCTTAACACTAGGTTCTCAGGTTCCCTCTGCCTACCCTGCTATACGCGGTATACAGCGTGAAGGTAAAAATAAGATAACAAAATAAATAAAACTTTCAGCTATCTCCTCCATGTAACGAGATGCTAGTGAGATGTACCTGGTCAGGTGAAATAGTGGATTGCGACAAAATATTTTCAGTGCATCGTACAGCGCATGGTTTTTGCTGTGCATTTAATCATGTACTTCGTTACGACTCCAATGGGAGGTATTATTATATTACATATATTAATAATGATTATTATTATTCCGTCAGATACATAAATATAACTAAAAAAGGCTCGTTGCATCAATAGCGTGTGGGTCGTTTTTTTAAAAAATGTTACAGATTGGTTGAAAGATACACTCCATTCTCCACTCTGCTCCCTAAATTGAGGCATTGCGTGCTGTATGGCGAAACTGAAGACCAAGCTTTGCTCTAATCAAATCAGATGTTGATGAAAAGAATTTACTCGTAAATAAGTTGTTAAACCTTTTTTTGTCAAAGACGGTTATATAACGTTTGTAATGCAAATTAAAATTATAGCTCAGAAAATAAAAACGGGAAAAATTAACGGTAAACATGCAAAGTACAGATGCCGGTCTCGATTCTATATAAGTCATAAGGGGGATGATTATAAAATCATTCCCCAGATAGAGATTGAACCCATAAACTACATATTTATTATTTGATCTATATTATTATTTCGTATCATTTTTGTAGATTGGACAGAACTATTTACACAGTAAAGCGACAACATGACGCGGGACAATTACATGGACTTAACGTGATTTTAGACTCTATGGTCGAAGACTACACTTACGCGCTATATAGCATGGTGGGCTTTGAAGTGAGTATTATGTATGTATTTTGGGTTGACTCCATTATAGCGCAGCGGAATAGTGTCTGACCGTAAGCACGATGGTCGTGAATTCAATCCCCATTTAAGGTCGATCAGTTAGGGTTGATTCCTCAATGATTATATTGATCTACATTTCAACGGTCTGGCAAGACATATTGCGACATTGGGTTCCGCCACTTTTCACGTAATATGTTAAAAATAGAAGGCAAGTGTATAGCAAGGGTTATAGTACTTATTATAAAATAATAATATTTTATGACTTATCTTTATTGATTAATCGATATTTTTGACACAGGTGAAAATTATTTTTTTTAATTCTATAACAAAACTTAAATATTTCAGGTACTAATATTCGATCCCACTCATTACGCCGACCCGACCGGCGGTCGTGTCATAACACGAATTGCGCAGCCGAACCAAGCAGTGTTCTTTGAAATAAAAACTATCAAGCAAATTGCAACCGCAGAAGTCCGCAAATATCCACCGGAGACGGTTCATTTTTATCTATTTTTTTTCAGCCTCAAGGTAGTAAGAGAGAAACTAGTGTCAAGGCACTCCGATCTTCACTTTCCGTATGAAAACCAGGAATTGTATGTTCAATGGCGTGATTTTTCTTACCAGAGGGTAGAAATGATAAAAATATAAGTTAAATTACTCCGAATGGGATCAAACTCACAACAAATGGCGTTTACATTCATGAGCTGGCCTACTGCACCACGATAGTCCCTGTAATTGTTGTTTTTTTTATCTTCACATCACTGTATCCAGGCAGGCAGGCACATAGCAGGGTAGGCAGATGGAACCAGGGAACTTAGTGTTAAAACACTCCGTTCTCTTTCATTTTCGTTCCCGACTTTCCACCAAATTGAGGTATTGCGTGCTGAATGGCGGACTCAACGCCGCACTTTGCCTTCCTACCAGAGCGAGGTAATGAAAATACTAAATATTATTTAATATTAATAAATATTATTCATTTCCTAGAGTGAGAATCGAACCCACAACCTTGTCATTAATATGTAATTATATTTATTGTTTTTTTACAGAGAAAATGTCTTTTCCATAATGAAATGAAGGAAGAGTTTAATGACCTGTACTCATACAGTACCTGTATAGTCAAATGTCGCGCGAGAACTGTTGAATCTCTTTGCAAGTGTACACCATTTTTCTTTCCCATGTCTTCTAATCAAGGACCTATTTGTACTTTAGATGATTTAAAGTGTTTAAATAAATATAGAGGTAATTATTAATTGCATGTATATATTTTTATTAATACGTGAAGGAAAAGCTTTGGATCCCTTTTCACGAAAAATAAGTGGACGGAAGAGAATGAAACTTGGCACTCTTATAGTTTATATAGCGAAGGAGTGCACAATGATATTATCTTTTTAAAATAATCATAATAAATATATTAATTTAATAAAATAAATGTTACACACACTACCATGGTTTGACGTGCATGTTTATATAAAGTGACATATATGGTACATTGACAACGTGTTAACACGTCAACGGGAACTCTAGTACGATTAATTATATAATAACCAAATTTTAAAATTTTGATATTTAATAGTATTAGTAAAGAGTTAGGAAAATCGCGGAGTTGAGTTACGCCACTCCACACATAATATCTCAAATTATCTTGGTTATCTCTGCCTACCCTGCTATGCAAGCGGAAAGGTGTTAGGAAAAAGTTAATTTGAAATTTTCAGAGTTATTTAAGTAAATTAATTGTATAGTCATTTATTTTTGCCGCCTGTCGTGGCGTAGAGGCACAAGCAGGCGACTGTAAGCGTGACAGGTTGTGGGTTCGATTCCCACTCCAGGAAATGGAATTTTTCATTTCCTGAGCTTGGTCACAAGGCAAAGCACGGCGTTGAGTTCCACCACTCAGCACGCAATGCCTCAATTAAGCGGAAAGTGGGGAACAGAGTGTCTTAACACTAGGTTCTCTCTACCTACTCTGCTATATGCGGGATACAGCGTGAAGCTATGTATGTATGTTAACATGATTCCCCGTACCTTATGCTTTTTCGCGTAGGTATGCGAGATAGCGTCTGGCTATAAATACGATGGTTCTAGGTTCGACATATTTGAATTATTTTCATTTGCACACTCTCTGGTTCCACAAAGTGTGAGGTTCCGCCACTAAATGTGCCAGTTCTTTAGTGGGACGAAAGCTGAGAACGCAGTGTCTTGACACTAAGCTCTCTTAGTTGCGAGAAAAGTGAATTATTGAACTGTGAACTATGCCTCTTATGCTTAATTTAAATATATATATTTCGAATAAAATTCATTAATATAACTTTTCGTAAAAAAACAATTTAGTAGAAAATAATTTCCTGAGAAATATATACCTACTTATTAATATTGTTTTTTTTTTATATTTCGAAAAACTTATTCTATTCCATATCCAAAGACGCCAAATGCCACTGATGGCTTAGAAGCAGACTCCAAGATTCACTATACTGCGATGAATGTTTGCCGATTGTGAGATTGACTCAACCTTCACAAACATTTAAAATACCATTGGCAAATGTCATGAATAGAAAATAAGAATTTACACTCCTATTTGATGTAAATATTTTAGCTTAAAGTTAAAATCTCATATACCTTCTTTTTATAAAAATATGTCCTTATCAAAACTACAAGTAACATAAAATTACTTGAATAATATAATAATTCATAAATGTACACGACGATATTATTTGAAATAAAATTTAAATAGTATTTATAAAACTAAACGCTTATTCTGGTTAGACAAACTCAGCATTAGGTTCTACCCTAAAGTACTGCCTTTTCAACTGGCAATGTTCTCTACATAATAAAAAAAAAAAAAAAAAAAAAAAGCTAATTGTTATCTGATGTAGAAACAGAACCTAGAGAGTTTAATTTGTAACATTTGTAACATGTATATTTTTTTGTAACATGTATCTTATATTTTTATTATTTTATTATTTTATTAAATACATACACATAACTTCACACTATATCCGCATATAGCAGGACAGGCAGAGAGAATCTGGTGTTAAGACACTCCGTTCCCACTTTTCTCTAGGATGATATCTAAAATAGGCGGAAAGACGTAATTCATAGGTACGTAAAAGTAAGTGCTCCTATTAAATTAATAAAAGTAATTAGTTTTTTAACTCATGATGAAAACGTAATAAGCGATATTAAAATTTTTGCAGTAATGGATTGAAGACATGACGATAAATGCATCCTGTAAGTATTTATCAAGCCACCACCGACGGCGTTTTAAACCGTCTTGATACTGTTTTCTACTGGTACGAAGGATCGTGAGGTAAGTGTTCTGATAGTTCCACTATATTTTTAATACCTTTTATTGAGAAAAACATTTATATCTTTTTCTATTAATATAAAGAAAATCTTTGTTTGGTGGTAGGGGGTTCGTCCTCCGTCTGGCTCGCGACCACTATCATGTCAAGGAACGAACCGCCAAATATCTTATGATATGTTCAGTCGATGGCATGTAAGCCAGGTTTTCCCTTTCCCACCATCCTTTCCCCAAAATGGTGGTTCCATTATTAACGGACTACTACATTGTCACTCCTTTTCCATCTGTATCCTCTGGGTTGGCAGCACATCTAGGTACATCTGGTGTTGTAGATGTCTATGGGCGAAGGTAACCACTTACCATCAGGCGGTCCTTCTGCTCGTTTGCCATCCGGTATAAAAAAAAAAAATCTTGTGTATCTGGTTTGACTCATTTCTTGCCGTTCCATTTGCTTAATAACTACAATTTTAACAAAAAGGCAGAAAGAATCGACTTCAAGTAAAATGTCAAAGTAATATTATCTCAGAACTTTAAAAAAATAAAATTGAACCATATAATAAGCACTAGCTATCATATACAAAAAAATAATCATCAAAATGGGTTCACAAAATCAAAAAATCGACTTTTTGAAGTCAATTTATAAATTTGCACATATGTCCGAGTTCAATGACTATAATATATTCATAGCATGATTTTTTGACAAACGACCTCGAGAAAATTTCAACATATTCCTGTCACTTTCTCTTCTAAAAGTAAATTGAGAAAAGAAAATGATCGTTCACTTATAAGTTTATTTCAGGAAATAGAAAGTTTCATACAAAATTTACCATCACTTTTATGTAAGTGAAATTGGTCCAGTTGGTCACGAATCACAATGTCTTAAATGTAAAAACCTAGTCTAGGTGTGGTCTGTCGTATCGCAGAGACACAAGCGTGCGACTATAAACGCGACAGGTTCTAGGTTCGATTCTCACTCCAGGAAATAAAAATTCTAAATAGTATTTAGTATTTTTCGTTTCCTGGTGGTAACAAGGCAAAGCGCGGCGTTGAATTCCACTCAGCACGCAACCCGGGATATAAAAAAATCCATTTTCTGGAGTGGGAAGGCATTGCGTGTTGAGTGGCGGAACTCAACGCCGCGCTTTGCCTTTTTACCAAACCCAAGAAATGAAAATACTAAATTTTACATTTCCTGGAGTGGGAATCGAACCCACAACCTGTCGCGTTTACAGTCGCACGCTTGTGCCTCTGCGCCACAACAAGCGTTATATTTATGTGTATTATTTTTAACCAATTTCAAAAAAGAGGCAGTTTTCAATTCAACTGTATTTTTTATGAGTGTCACTGCATAACTTTTTACTGAGTGAGCTAATTTTGATAATTATTTATATGATAGTAGTGCTTCTATTGTGGTCCCATTTAAATTTGGGAACATTTTATTACAAGTTGGATTTCTCTTTCTAGTAGTAGTCTAGTAGTTTCTAGTAGTTTCTACTAGTTACAATTTCAATTATGTAAATAGTTAATAGCAGGAGTAGGTATGTATGCTTGTAAAGTGCTTAGCCTTTTTTTCAATACCTACCCATATTTGTCTTACTTTTTCAGGCAACATTGGAGGATTTTGCGGCATACTGGTGGGATTCTCTTTAATCGGCTTAATAGAGATTTTATATTACTTTTTGGTTCGATTTCTCATTAATTTATTTGAGTTTTATAAGGAATACAATTAAATGGTGTGTTCATGTTTTAAGTATAATTATTAAATATTTATTTATTAATATTATAAAAAAACAGAATATTTATAATAAATAAGTTACGGTAATTTAATATTACAAATAGGTAGCTAATTATTAATATTGTGTGTTTATTACTCAGTTATTTTATCGAGTAGGGAAAATATTCACACACATATGTACAAAGAGAATCAAATACAAGTCTTATAAATAATGTAACGGAAGAACTTACTGAATAACATATTAATGACGAAGAAGATATATTGAAAAAAAAAGATTAGAACGTAAAATCTCTATCTATTATAGTATTCACAGTATGACTTGTTGTTTCTAATCTTTTTGTCATAGTAATTTTGCCTAATTTAAATTTCGCGGGCATAATACCTTACCACACGGAAGAACGGAAAATTTTAGAACGGAAAATTTCTAACCATAGAGTATATATATTGTAATTTGTAATGCTTCTTTTAAAATTATTATAATTTGTATATTAAACATATCATAACTTCCAAAATAATCTATAAATATATTTATATGTATTCAAACATTTGTTTTTTTATTTATGTTTACTAATAAAATCTTATATTTAATCTACATCAAGAAATCCATAATTTACGAAGTGCATTTACAAAGCCTTTTCGAAATTAAATCCGAGCAACAATATAAGTTTGAAATAATGAAAGAATGATATATAACATTTTTATCTAAGCTCATTACATAAAGATCTTAAAATAATTTATAAATATTGATAATTATGAATATATACATACTTATTTAAGTATATATAGTTATATAATACAGTAGGCGCATACGTCGCAAATTGTACTATAACTATTTCCGAGAATGCGCATCATTTATTTCTACCTGTCAAAAAGACCGTGGCAATATTGGACAAAGGTTTGGAGTCGCAATATCTGTTTATCCGCTAAAATGTCCGCAAATTCGCCACCTGGAAACAGTGATGGTAATTTATATAGCGTTTTGTTCTAATATATTTATATACCAAAGACAACAATCAACAATAATATTCAATTATAGGTGATGAAAATCATGATAACGCAGTCCCGCCAATCCCGCCAAATCCGATTGAGAATTTAGGTTCAAGAATTCGCGACTTAGATGTTGATTCTATCAGACGGTATTTGGCACAAAAGCTTGGATTTTATGACCCATCAGATGTAGAGGGAGAAGTAGAAAAAGTTCTTGATCAAGTCAATTTAGATGGGGTCGTCAAATGGCTTAAAAGTGAACGATGCCAGTACGTTATAACTTTATCTGGAGCTGGTATATCTACATGTAAGTAATCAGTTAATGTTTTAAAAATTATATAGACAAAAAGTTTTTAAAACAAATATATATATCCTTCTATATTCAATTTATGTATCTAAATATATTCTTTGCATTTATAAATAATAATTTGTGTTTTTTTTATTTCGTATTTGTTTTAGTAACAATAAATTTATTTTTATATCTATTTATTACTATTTACTATTTTGAGTACTAGTACTATTTTGAGTTTCTAAGAAGACATACACTTACAACTTTAATACTTTACAGCGGCGGGCATCCCAGATTTCAGAAGTCCTGAAACTGGCTTATACCACAATTTGCAAAAATATAACTTACCAGAACCTCAAGCTATTTTCGAAATCAACTTCTTCAGACAAAATCCTAAGCCATTCTTCACTCTGGCTAAAGAACTGTTCCCAGGAAGTTTCAAACCAACAATCTCTCACTATTTCATCAGGTTGTTACATGAAAGAGGTAAGTCTTTATACATTTGTTTTTTGTTGTAGCAGCACTATGAATTAACTCAAATAGTCTTGTTATGTATGCATATATAACATCATTATTGCATTCAATGAAATGTTATACTAATATTTAATGTACAGAGGCGATTGTGGTGTTGTGAAATACTATCTGAATGCAAACACAAGCTGTTGTAGGCTCGATTCCTACCGTGGAAAATATGAATTTTTAAGTTATTTAATCTCTAAATCTCTGTGGTAAAATAAATTTTTGTAGTTCAACTATTCAACATATGAGCCGTTGATTTTGAAAGTGAGACAACTCCATTTTATTATTTCTTGCTTTTATATTATTGCTTTTTTTTTACAAAATGGAGTTGTCTCACTTTCAAAATCAATGGCTCATATAATGTCTCTATATCTAGCAGGGTACTATTAATTTGTGATATCATCAATGCTTGTGACAAATTTGATATAAATATTTGTCATTATATTATATCTGAATTCACGTTGTAACTACCCACATCATCCTTCTTATATGAAATGTATATTATGTTGTAGGTATATTCTTTTTGATTATTATTTCTTGACTTTTGTAAGATTATACTAATTACCTTTACATATACCTTTTTATATTAACATTTTTTAAGGGTGTAATGTTTTTGTATTATAATATTAGCCCTTGCGCTCAGCGATTGACAAAATTAAATAATATCTGTAATTTATTAGTATAAGTTGTTATGGGTGCTTGCTATACACTTGCAGTTTCACTCCTTATATGGGCTTGTATAATTTTTTCGTAAATTAAATTCTTATAATAATTGTCCTTTGGTTAAATACTAATTTGATTCTGTTTGTGAAATCTATAATAGATAAATGAAAGAAAATAAAAATTGTTAATATTATTAATAACACACTTAATATACTAACTAAAATTGTTTCAAAAAACTAAATGTTTGTATTATAAACTTTC
This sequence comes from Philaethria dido, assembly GCA_033558755.1. Classification (NCBI taxonomy): domain Eukaryota; kingdom Metazoa; phylum Arthropoda; class Insecta; order Lepidoptera; family Nymphalidae; genus Philaethria; species Philaethria dido. The sequence continues at coordinate 22,824 of JAKGSA010000494.1, forward strand.
ACCTTGAATAATATAACTTTTTGAGACTTGATTCGCTTATATATTTTTCTTTTCTTTTTAATTTATTTTTATTTTTTTATTATTTAATAGGTATTTTGCTCCGTCATTATACTCAAAATATTGATACTTTGGAGAGAGGTGCTGGTATACCAGAAGATAAAATTGTTGAAGCTCATGGCACTTTCTACACTTCCCATTGCCTGGATTGCCGTAAACAATACTCATTGGAATTTATAAAAGGTACTGTATAAATTATAATAAGAAACCTACTTACTCTTTATATGCCACAATATGTTTGTTGTAGTACTACTTTTATTACTGACTAATTGTATACTTTTCAGGGCAGGCATTTTTATGTTGAGATTTTATAAGTATAAAAAATATTTCTATATTCTTTTTGCATGAAATAGTTTGGTTTGCTATTTGACTTAGTCATTTATTAACCCTATAATTAAAACAATTTGTAATACCTAATAAAATAAAAAAAAAAAATATAATAAAACAAAATAACAAATTATTTATATAATGAATATACAAATCAACTCATTTACCTGGTATGGGCTTAAACTGTCAGCAAAATATGTTACAAATATATTCAATTCAATTAAGTTTGAATAAAACTTAATTTTATATTACAGTAAACTATTTATTGTTCCAGAAAAAATCTTTGCTGATGAAATACCAATTTGCACAGAGTGTCCAGGTGTAGTCAAACCTGACATAGTGTTCTTTGGTGAGAGCCTACCAGAGAGGTTCCAGCAATGTCTGCAAGAAGACTTTCAGAAATGCGACATGCTTATTATAATGGGTTCATCTCTTGAAGTACAGCCTTTTGCTTCTTTAATTGATATGTGAGTGATTATATGAGAATGTTTTTTTCTACCTACCACATAGGCATAGAGAACTAGTGTCAAAACACTGTTCTCCACTTTCTGGCCGAAACTTAAAAATTGTGTTTTTAATGAAGGAGGTTACCGCTGTGCTTTGTCTTAGTATAACAAAGAGATGAAAATAATTTAAATATAATTATTATTTGAATTAAGTTGTTTCCTTTGTCTTGTTTTTTTTTTAAATCGAATCGCCATTAAAGAAATGAACTGAACTTTAAGATTATCAAAATATAAAAAATTACCGTCCCCTGAAGTTGCCACCCTAGGTGTAACCTATTTAGCCTGTAATTTACAAAATATAAGCCGTTAAAAATCTTGTTATATAGATGATTCGCACGCATATACAATTTTTTTAGGTAAAATTAAAATAAATATATTTCTATTTAATGTTTTAGGGTACCAGAATGGTGTCCCCGGCTTCTAATAAACCGTGAAAAGGCAGGCATGCGTTCCTCCATACTGCGTCTGTGGGGGCTCATGGATGGAGGCTTGCAGCTAGATGAGGAGTCCTTCAGAGATGTGGCCTGGCTCGGGGACTGTGATGATGGATGCCTGGAACTAGCTGATAGGTTGGGGTGGGGGGTGAGTATTTGTAATCCATGTTGTTAAATTATATATTAAGCCGATATGGATTGAGACAGTGTTTGACTGTTAATGTGATTGGTGTCAGTTTGATCGCGACTCAAAGGAACGATCATATAATAAATATATAGTTTATTTTCGAAAGTTCCTACAGAAACAAGCAAAAATAAAATTGTTACATTTTACAATCATGAGATCGATATGGAAAAGTAAGTAAATATAACGTTTATGACAATGAACTTGTGAGCGGCGACTGAGTTTAAATATTAAGTGAACTAACTTGTGACAGAATTTAATTATTATACTAGGTAGTTAAAGCTAATTATTATCTCGCGACTTTTACTGCGAAGACTGTAAAATGTATAAAAACTTATATTTTCCCATTTTCTTACCAATTGTAAAAATCTTCTCCTTAGTATTACGACTTTTTTATTACATGTAAAAAATAACTTATAATTTATTTTTTTTAACTTCACGCTGTATCCCGCATATAGCGGGGTAGGCAGAGGGAACCTGAGAACCTAGTGTTAAGACACTCCATTCTCTTTCAACATTTCCGTTCCCCACTTTCCGCCAAATTTAGGCATTGCGTGTTGAGTGGCGGAACTCAACGCCTTGTTACCAAACCTAAGAAATGAAAATACTAAATTTTACATTTCCTGGAGTGGGAATCGATCCCACAACCTGTCGGGTTTACAGTCGCACGCTTGTGCCTCTGCGCTACGACAGGCGTTATAATGTTATAATCGTAAATCATATATTTTTAATCACATAATTATTTAATACAGGACGACCTCCGAGCTCTAGTAGCGACTGAACATGAAAGGCTTGAACGTGAGGGCGGTTTAAGGACACCCCACGCTCCAATACCAGCAGCAACAAAGCCACTAGCCGGTCAAAGTTCACCCACCGAACCCGAACTGTGAACAGTAAGCATTCCTTTAACATAAATAATATAATATATATCCCTATATTATGTATATTATATTTTTTTCTGTTTCCATAAATCACTTTTCAAATATGAATTTAATTTAAATAAAAATTATTAAATAAATAAATTTATTAATAGTAATATTCCTTTATTATAAATGCTGAAAATCTCTCTGACCATGTTTTTTTATATACATACAAAAAATATTTGTTTTTTTATATATTTTCTATTTTCATTAATCATTTTTGAAATATTAATTTAATTTAATGAAAAAAAAAAACTAAAATTTATTACAAGTAATATTCCTTTATAGTCATTAATAAAAATCTCTCTCACTACTCCTTAGAGTATAAAGTGTTGAACTAAGTTCTTATACAAAAAATATTACTTTATTAAAAATTTGTAATGTTTTCTGTTCTCATAAATCACTTTTGAAATAATAATTTAATTTAAATAATAGAGGTTTTAATATGTTTGGGAATTTTATATGAGTTTTCTAAATGGCTTGATTATTTTTCTTCTACTATATTTGTAACTATAAAAAGTAATTTCCAAAATTTACTTAGTTGAATGATTTCATTTAAATTATATATATTTGCCCACGGCGTTTAGTTCCGACAGTCAATATACATTGCCTCTTTATATTCACTCTACCTTCCTTAATAAAAAGTTTTTACAGATATTATATGACCATTTTTATTGTCGTTAAAAAATTTGTTTAGTTAAATATTACATTAAGAAATATGACACTCATTTTCAAATAGGTTTAAAATGAACATATTCCTTGCTTAGTTTTACAATGTGCTTATTCAAATATATACCTTTTTTTAATTATTGATACAATTGAAATAACTATAGCATTTTTTTGAATACTTCATAAATTAACACAAAGTTAAGCCGTTTGGGGAATATAAGTTATATGAAATTAATTTTTACAAGAAAAAATCATTTATTTCACAGTTATGCATAACATTTAAATGGATTTATTGAAATAATGTATTTTTTTTTATATTTATTATTAATTTTATATTAGTTGATAATTTATTAAAAATTATTTAGTTCCTTTTCCTACTGTTGTTTCATTATCATATGTAAAATTTATGTGTGTCAATATGTGTGACAGTAAAAATAAAATGTGGTTAGAAGTAATGTAGTATTTAGTTAATATTTTTAATTAATAAGCTTTTATCATATCTGTATGTCTACTTATTATTTTTTTAGATCATAGTAGTAATAACTTTGTTTTGAAAAAAAATATAGGCTAGTGTTTCCCAACTTTTTTGCCCCATGTCTCTCCTTAGCCTTTCTGAAATTCTTGTGCAATATATATAAGTTTTAATATGACAAAAAATCATTATTTGCTTAAGAAACTTAATTGAAAGGTTTTAGAAAGAAATTATTAGGAAATTGTTAACAAAATAAGTAATGTTTTAAAGCATTTATGATATATTGAAATGCAAATCCGAATAATTTCAATAAATATTTGTCGAGAATTGAAGCCTGTCGTGGCTCAGAGGCACAAGTGTGCGACTGAACGTGACAGGTTGTGAATTCGATTCCCACTCCAGAAAATATATATTAAACAATATTTAGTATTTTATTTATTTCCTCGCTCTGGTAGCAAAGCGCGGCGTTGAGTTCCGCCACTAAGAACGGAGTGTCTTAACACTAGGTTCTCTGGTTCCCTCTCGGTGAAGCTAAAAGAAAGATTTGTCGAGTCTATTTTCGAATTGCCGTCTTTAAGAATCAAATGGGAAACACTGCTATAGACATTTCTTAAAATTTTGAGTCAAACCACTTAGATTCGTAAAGTATGATTTATATATATACATACATGTTAGTTGTAGTACCACATGTAACATTAAATAAATTATTATTTTTATTTAGGAAATAAATATTTATTTGTGTTAATTTTAAGTCTCCTATATGAATATTACACGTAATTAATGTCTTAATCAATTAAAAAAAATGGAATCTAGTCAAAATCCAATTTGACATTGACAGTTACTTGAAGAAATATTTTTATTCTATATTTTTTTTTATTAAAAAAGTAATACATTTAAATAAAAATGATTTAATATTACAAATAAAATGTTTTCAATTACATATATTTCTGTAGGAGGCTTTTGTAGTGTATTGGAGTTAAGCAATAAATTCATTATTAATTTGACATTTTAAAGTATATTAGATCAATTATATTGTATCTTATTTTATGATGGAATTAATGTTAGTCGATTAAGTTATGTAGTTTTGTGAAATGGATCTTTATATATTTCAATGGTTTAAATGATTTTTTTTAATTTATGAATATGAAAAAGTTCTTTTAGAGTATTTGTATTATAAGTTTATTACTTTGGATCCCTTATTACTAAAATTACGCGGACGGAGGAGCATGAAACTTGGCACACTTATAGTTTATATATAGGAGTGCAGAATGCTAACATTTTTTGAAAAATGAATACATAAAAAGTATATTAAATTAACAAAATAAATATTTTTATAAAGTACATTGCTAAAGACAACGCGTTGTTAACGCGTCAACGGGGACACTAGTTTTAAAGAAATAAGTTTAAAAAAAGTAATTTAACGAGTCGATTTGGCGAAGACAACAATCTTATGTTTGATGCTATGAAAATATTGTCAAATAATATATTAACAATAATATAGTCAAAAAGTGAATAAAAATAGAGCTCCAAAAATTCTCTCTGTTTTCTGTTTCTTTTTTTTTTTCATATATTGAACAGTCTAAATGGCCAAGATCTATTTTACAAAATTACTTAATATTTAAAAAATATAATCATGTACTACTGTAATAGTGCTGTGTATAATATTGCTTTAATAAAAGGGACTTAATTTCGTCGCAAATTTTTATTTTAAGTATGAAGCAAATATAATGTATAGACACATTACTTAACCAAGTGCTTAATGTCATTTATATTTAATATTAGATTCATGATATATACGTCTTTATGTATCGTCGTTGCGGCGTGAAAACATTTTAAAAAAAAAACCACCAATAAGTTTTTTTTTTTTATTTTGATGGAATTTTCTTTAAGTACTAAATTTTATTTATTTTTTTATTGTAATTCTTTATGATTATAAAAAATTAGAAGTATCTAATACTTCAATTTTTTTGGCAAATGATTTAAAAAGTCCATTGTTAAAAAAATATTTGGGGTTCTTTTTATAATTATTACAACTGAACCACAATAAAAAAATACTATATTTTATTTACAAATTTACATCACATCACTTAATTTAATATTTACATTCAATTACAAGGCTTTCACTCCGTAGCGTATGTATAAGTAGAATTTAGATCCCATTGTATACTTATCAATTTAGTAGTAAATATTTATATAATAAATAAATATGGTAATCGATTGGTGTTAGAAATTAAAGCAACTTTTATTATTTTAATTAATTTATTTTTTATTGACTTTTCCATACAAATGAAGTAAAAATAATACGTATATATGACGTTTAAGCTTTTCATAGGTTCAAATCCAATGAATAATAGAAGATGTAAAGTTCTAAAATCTAATGTGTTCTCGATTGTATCCACATAACGTACTTAACGTATGGACAATAAGTACAGAAAAAGTTACGTATGACAGCTAAAATGTATTACAAAATTGTCATTTGTATGGAAATTGTAATTTTTTTTATTGTCGACTTAGAATGTAAACCTGCTAAGTGCATAATATGTCGTTTAACTCTTTTTATCATATAAAAGTGTAAAAAAACAATAGACATCCGAAATAAAATATCGTAATAGCTTAAACTGTCAATAGGTTTGACAGTTAGTTGTCAAAATTTAAAATGGCCGCTTAAATTATAAATCATGTTTTTTTTTGTCTTTTCTAGTAATTTAATACTTAGATATTTATCGTTATATTACAGATAGCTCATATAAAATTTGCATAAATTATAGACTATTATTCGAATGTTTGAACTATATCACTTTAGTTTCATGTAGAGCTGTTTAGTTGTTTTTGCTGGAAAGAGTAACAAATATCCATCTTCATAAACTTTTACTTGTATAAGTAATGTTAGCAGGTTATTTTCTAAATTGACGATATATAAATAATATTTATCATATTTTTAATATAATTTAAAAAATCACAACTAAAATTTAGCTATGGTTACTTATATGTTGGTAACACTGTGTAGTTTTTTTATAAACTTATCGGTCATTTTTAATGCATTTTAGTAAACATAGCTTCATAAAGTTTTAGCGTAAGGGTTTATGTGAGTTTTATTTATTTTCTATATATAAATGGGTTAATTTTAGTGTTGAATGTGCTTATTTGGTTGACATTTCAATTAAATATTTTGCCTCAACTGTTTTTTTTATTAGCCTAATCCATATAAAATAAATACACGAGTTGAGAAGGTAAACAATTCATTCCCTCTTTTACGACTAATTTATTGATTTTTTTCTCTGACTACCCCGCTAGGGATAATGCGTGAAGTTAGGTAAGGTAAGGTTTATATATTAAAAAAAATATTTTTTTTTGGAGGAAAGCTGTAAATATCTTCCCACCAATGGCGAAGCGTCGATATAACACGTTTCCCTTTAGTAAATTACAATAAATACCAAAAAAAACCATATTAAAAAAAAACTGTGAGTGAGATTGCAAAAAAACAAACTCAACAAAGAGTGTTAAAAAACGTCACCAGCAAAATTTAGAAGTAAGATTGAAATTAACTTTCTATATTGTCATCTATAAATACCTGCTTACCTTTTTAAAATTTTTACCCCTCGACTTTGCTATCCACGTAAATACAAACGACGAAAATAAGTTACAACTAGCTTATAAATTCCGAAATAAAACTGTGAAAAAAATACTGGGTTTGGTAACAATGCAGCGTTGAGTTACGCCACTCAGCACGCAATGCCTCAATTCGGAGGAATGTGGGGAACACGGAGTGTTTTAACATTAGGTTCCCTCTTACCCTGCTATATGCGGGATATAGCGTAAAGCTATGTATGTACGTATGTATGTAAAAAAAGTGTATCGTCATTTCAAGAGCGGCAGTCCGGCATTGACAATAATGAACACGCAATGCCTCAATTCGGCGGAAAGTGGGGAACGGAATTGTTGAAAGAGAATGGAGTGTCTTAACACTAGGTTCTCTGGTTCCCTCTGCCTACCCCGCTACATGCGGGATACAGCGCGAAGTTAAAAAAAAAATGAATCCCCCAATTAAAATAATAAAAAATTACACCTATATATTGAATCTGAACGAAAAAATATAGTTATTTCATACTTTATTTCAATGACACATTTACATAAAATTGTTTTTCATTTAAAATATCAAATTTGTAAAAATTATATTAATTACTGGTTCTAGTTTAATTATTTATTAATAAGAAATAACATTTACAAAAACCTTATTCTAATATCTATAGCTAAGATTGATTTTAACCATTAACAATTGACAAATATATATATAATGAATCAAGAATCAAGTATTATTTGTTTCTGTATTTGATAGCTTATTTTTTATATATTGTAGTAATTTACCAAAGAATTTTATATTCCAATAGTAAATTATGATTACTGAAGATTAGTATTAGATTATCATAGTAGAAAGATTGAATATCACATAGGTTGTCAACCACTATCAATGATTATCAACTCATTCCTCAGCACTTTTAATGGTAATACTGACAGCACTGACAACATATATGGCGTATAACTGTTTAATCATATACTTTGCTCATCATTTGAAATACACTTTTTTTTATTAGATTTTTACATTTTAAAGTATTTATTATTTTTGGACCGTTTATAAATTATTATTGAATTGCATTACGGAGAGTACAAAAAGATTGAATGATTAGATTATCAACCCTCATCAACCTTTATCAACCACTATCAATAATTTCTTAGTGTCCGTTATACCTTTAGTGCCAACAGCAATCATATTCTCAGTATCTCAATTCTAAATTTCAATATCTCGCGCATTGTTTCAAATACATAAATGCTTTTTATTACTTTCACATTTAAAAAATTAAACAATTTAAAAAAAAAATTTTTTTACTGTTTATTATAAATTCTTATTGAACACAGAATCACAATTATCTAGCATTACCGGCTGCATACAAAAAAAATTAAATGCCAAATAGATTATCAACCATCATCAACCAATATCAACTGTTATCAACCACTATCAATTATCACTATTCCTTAGCATCCGTGATCCCTTCAGTGCCAATAGCAAACATGGCCTCAGTTTCAGGTAGACAGGGGCTATCATATATTTTACATACTCTATTATCGCCTCTTCCTTTCCTAAGATATAATCTAGTTGTAGAAGCATGGGCCATGATGTGTCCACCGATGGGCTTCTTTGTATCAGCATTGAATACGCCGACTGCGTCCACTTGAGCTACCACTTGGTTTGTTATTATTACTGCTACACCAAACTGAAAGTTAAAGATATTGTTTATTCATTAAAGATATTGGGCGATTTCGAGATGGTTTTTAAAATGATGCAACCAGTTCAAAGTATGAAGCAAAACTAATATATTATTAAATTACCCACACTAAGTACAATATTAATAAATGTGAATGAATACAGATATATTAACAGAAGTTAAAATTTTGGTTCCAAATTTCATTATTTATGGTTTTGCTTACTATTTTAATCTCATAAGTAGACAGGCTTTTTTGCATCTTTACGCGTAGCAGGGAGAGTTTATTAGTCAAAAGCATCAAGTGTCAAGAAACTCAATTCCTTATTTGTGCCAGAAATTAAGGCATTGCGTGTTAAGCAGCGGAACCCAATGCCGCATTTTGTCGTATCAGAGTAGAGAAATATATTTTAAATGGTAAAATATGATTATTATTCCATAATGAAGATTAAACTCACAACTCACAGCTAGTCGTGTCTACAGTCAAATGCTATCCTACTGCGCCAAGTTAGCCAATTAAAACAAAAAAAATATCCAACAATAATATTAAATTGTAGTAACATATTGTTACCACATGTGATACACATAACAGTAAAAAGAATAGAATTCCTGTAAACTAGATCATTAAAAAATCATGTAAATTAGAGTAGCAGTAAGCCTTTGTCATTAAGATTTGTAAAACATAAAATATTTTCAAAAACCTCTCAGTCTCCGATACCCACGTCGGAGGTGGCAGTGATAATAAAAAAAAAAAAAAAAATTCATGCATATATTAGACATTTTTAAATGTTTAAGTAAAATAAAATAATGTTAAATGTTAAAATAAAATATTGTAGAAGTAATATATTTACCTCATCAGCCAGCCTTAAGAGCATCCTCATGAATCTGCCGAGATGCAGTTGTCTTGAATTGAGTTCTCCTCTGCCAGAGTAGTCTGTTCTGTACAATGCTGTTGCACTATCCACTATTAATAAGGAGTAACTGAAAAAGAAACTCATATTTTAATATATTTTAAAAATAATTTTTATATGTTTTAGACAATAAAAATATTTAGAAACAACAACTCTAATATAGTAGTCAAAATTATAACATAGTAATGGAATTTGACACACATACTAGTAGAAATAATTTTAACATACTTTGATAAAAATGTTATACTTTAATTGACTTGTTCAGATTACAAGAGGTGCAGGTTCAAATTCTGCAATGGTCAAATTTTGATTACTTTCTAAATATTTTTCTTAGTAAATAGTCATATTGATGAAACTCAGTTATTGATTGTAAAAATTAATTTGAAATTTATTTTAAAAATTTTAACATATCCAGTGTGAGATTTAATTAAACATACAAGGACTATTACTCCAAAGTGAAATAGTAATAACTTCATAACACTTACCAATATCATTACTCCATTGTATATTGCAGCATAAATTAAAAAAAAATTAAAATAGTTATAATTTGCAATTCAGCAACACCTATCATGGTGCAGAGGCACAAGCGTGTGACTGTAAACACGACAGGTTGTGGGTTCGATTCCCACTCCAGGAAATGTTAGAATTTTCATTTCCTGGGTTTGGTAACAAGGCAGAGCATGGCGTTGAGTTCCGCCACTCAACACGCAATGCCTCAATTTGGCAGAATGTGGGAAACGGAATTGTTCTGTGTTGCAGGATAGGTTAAATCTAGCATTAAATACAAAATTTCCCCATTTTGGTAAAAGCACCTTTGAGTTTCATCACTTAACACAATGTTTCGATAATCAGGTGAAAAGAAGAGAATGGACAACACTAGGTCCTCTCTGTCTACTCTAATATGTAGTCAATAGTAAATAAAATTTTATAAATAATCCCATATCACCTAGATCTGACATCAATAGTCAGCTTAATTCATACTTAAGGATATATTTTACTCTATATATATTTGTGCATTTCTTAAGCATTTTGTATTATTAAAAATACACAAACATACACATAGCATAATGTCTCTAAAAAAAAAGGAATGTAGTGCCCTTATGTTATGTGTACTTTGGACTCCATTAAATCTATGAACACACTTAAAACATTTAATTGAAAATAGTTCTTACCGAGATTCAGCCATCATAGCACACGCCTGTACCAGCAGTTGTGTTTGATGATCAGTATTATAAGCTCTGGCATAAGCCACATTGTCCAAAACTGCTGCTCCTTCCATACCATATCTTTGAGCCACTGCTAACAACCTCTCAGGTCGGAAGGTACCTTCAGTGTCAATGTACATGCATTTGCCTTCTCCACCTGATTGCTCTATTGGAAGCTAAAATGTTGAAAAACTTTTATTTTCCCATCTACTTTTTACTTTTATTAAAAAATGGACATTTATTTATTAAACAGCATATATGGCAAATTTTATAAAGTAACTATACCTGACATGTAACAGCAAGTGTGTGGCATAGTTGTGTTTTTCCAGTGCGAAATTCACCAAATATTTCAGTGATTGAACCAGTTTCTATTCCTCCACCGAGAAGCCTGTCTAATTCTTTAGAACCAGTTGTCAGCTGGATTATTTCAGCCCTAAAATCGTTTTTTATATAAAAATTAGGTGATAAACAACAAGTAATTAGTGATAACAAGTATCCATCCATCCCCACAAACATTCACCTTCATAATATTATAGTAGGATATGTTGCTTACTACAAACCTTTTCTGATGAAATTCTGTGGCAGTAGTAAATCCCATAGGCACCAGTTTAGAAGCCTCTGACAAAATTTTATCAGCTTTAGCTTCTGAAATTCCTTTTATAGTTATTAACCATTTTTTTGGAGCATATGCAACGGATTCTACAGTGTGGTAGCCTGCTTCTTCTAATTTCTTAATATCACCAGACGTTATTCCATTGCCCTTAAAATATAAACACAATTTAAAGTCTGCTACAAGTGTGAAAGTATGTATTAACAAAACAATGATCTCACTTCTAATTTATTAATGAGCTGAGGTCCGCATTCATCTAAGTCTTCATCAATGGTAGCAGTAGTTGCCGTTGCAGTAGCACTCATTTCACGAGGTTTACGTAAATTTCATTTAACAACAGTTGATTTAAAATTTAATAATATTTATTTATGCTCCTGCGTAAGTATATAGTTTTAATTTATTTTTAAAAGTTGTCAAAGTCAAACAATATTCAACATTGTCAAATTTTCCCTCCTTACTTTTCCATTTTGTAGATAAAGCTAGAATAGAATATCGATTGAAGAATCGATTATATATTTTTTTCTTTAATCAATTATTTTTTTCTAATGAATTAGAAAGAATCTAGGATCTGAATATATTATTATGTTTAATTTTAACTACGGTTATAAGATTACACGATTAAAACCTAAAAGTACAAATATAATTGATAATTAAGCTAAAATGATAACTGCCGATTTGATACACTTAATGTGTTCATTACAAATTAATTAATTTAGTGTAATACCTTGGTCGTAGAAGAATACAGCTTGGCTGGGCAGCATATAAGAAAAAAGTCGTCAAGTTCAGTCGTCAGTTCGTCAAGTCTTTTCGTCACCGATACCGCAAAGCTTAAAGACAAAGGTCTTTAATAAGTGCGTTCTACCAGTTATGACATACGGAGCCGAGACGTGAACACTGACAGTGAAACTGGTCCACCAGTTTAAGGTCGCTCAGAGAGCTATGGAGAGGGCTATACTTGGAGTATCTCTGAAGGATCGAATTCGTAACGATGGGATCCGACAGAGAACCAAAGTCACCGTCATGGTCCAAACGATTAGCGAGCTGAAATAGCAGTGAGCTGGTCACATTTGTCGCAGATCCGACGACCGTTGGAGTAAACGTGTTCTGGAGTGACGCCCTCCAGCTAGGTGGAGTGACGACATACGCAAAGTGGCTGGTTACGGTTGGGAGCGAAGAGCTGAAGACCGAGCTCAGTGGAGTGCCATTGGAGAAACTTATGTCCAGCAGTGGACGAAAAAGGGCTGAAATGATGATGATGGTCGTAGAAAAAGCCTGAACATTACGTTTATATGGTCAAATAAAATGATGAATCCTTATGTTTAAATTATTTTACTTTTATTACTATAGAAATTTATATTTCAAGCATGAAGCAATACTACTATATTTTTAAATCTTAACTAATCGATGTGCGGTGTCAGTTTGACTGTTGACAATCGGCATCTAAAAGTTTTTCCATAAATATTGGGTTTGGCAAATCGAGGCAAATATATTATTAAAATAAAATAGAATCAATAGAAAAGTCTTGTTAACTACTTTTTATATGACATCAACATTAGTAATTTCAATTTTATAAAATTACACGCTAATTTGCAAACATGGGTGATATATCGCTACAAATCCGCGATAAAGTTTTTCAAGTCAAAAAAGAAACTTTGTGTGAATATAGCGATTATTTTCGTGCAATGTTTAGCGGTAATTACGTAGAAGATCAACTAAATGTAATATCTATTGATGTAAGTACACCTTTAATTATATTACAAATGTTTGCTGCATATTTAAATATGGTCTTTATATTTTTTCCTTTCATTTTGTTTGATGGAAACTTAATAATTTTGGTACAATTTGTAATGTTTTTTTTTATTTATTTCTAGATGTTAGATCCCAATACTATGAATATTATTCTTCAATATATGAACATGGGCTTAATAGATCTTAGTGAATATACATTGGCTAACATTGGTGAAATAGCGGTTGCTGCAAATTTTCTTCAAGTAACTGAATTAATCAAACAAATTGAGTATGTGCTAGAGATCCAGCTGTGTGATTCTAATTGGATGGAAATAATGGCTATAGCCGAGAACTGTTCCTATTCTAAATTAGAACAATACTCAGCTGCATATGGACTTTATTCTTTCAAATCAATGAAACCAGAGTATGTTCCTTCAATTCACAAGTTGACATGGTATTTATCACACCCTTACATAGATGCTCAAAGAGAGTTAGACATTTTTATGTTTGGTCTTAAATGGATATTAAATAATGAAACAGGAGCTGATGCACTGCTAATCATTCTTGGATGCTTAGATTATAAGCAAGCATCAAATCATGATTTAGAAGAAATTAAAAAAGCTACGTCTGAATTTGAGAACAGCTTAGCATCCAAAGTTGTAGATTGTATGTATGAACTGTCAAATAATGAATTAGAAATATTTGAGTCAGTTTTAGATGATAAGAAAAGTGAATTATGTGAAAAATTTACTGAAAGAGTTTGGATGGAAACCAAAAGTATTGTAAAAGAAAGTAAGACCCGTCTATTAAAATATACTCCAGTTGTGCCAATGTGGGTAATTAAAAACTCTAAACCAGAGCTGCTACCACATTATATGTATACGTATGAAAATGACAAAGGATTTGAACAGTGGTTAGAAGTATCTGAGAAGAATTTATGGGGTTGGAGTGTTATTTCTTGGGGGCTGACGAAATTGGTGATTGTCTGTGGAGAACATGGAAGAGGCACTGGGATATTTATGAAGGATGTTAAAGTTTATGATACTCTGAAGCAAGAATGGACAAGACATGGTGTGGACTTGCCCCCGAGGAGGCACGCTGGATTAGCTGTTGTTGGTGACTCACTATACATTGTTGGAGGAGTAGGTGGGTTTAGGTCAGTGCCTTGCACATGACATATGACAATTTGTTTTTATTTTGTTTTTTTAAATAAAAATATTTTTTCTGCACCAAATAATGGGTTATTATAGATTTTATAAATAACTTTATTATTACAGGGTAGTTCTAGAAACAGCAATAGTCTATGACTTAAAGCAAAGAACATTTAGAAAGATAGCTAAATTGCCAGATGCAATTCAAAATCCTGCAGTTTGTGCACACAAAAATATGGTCTATGCAGCTGGACAAAAGAATATATTTCGCTATGAAGACTCAGGTGCCACTGACTGTTGGAGAAATATTGTGGCTACAGAGATAAGGATGAGCTGCATTAGGTCTTTCAAAGATTATATTTACTGCATACAAGGATATTTTAGTCATTTGTACAGATTTAGACCAGATGTAGACCAAAAGCTGGAATTAGTTACATATTTTTCAAGTCTTCCAGCTACTTTGTGTAATATTGGTAAGGATTGTATTGTGTGGCTAATATTTATTGGTATCTATATATAAATACGTGAAGTAAAAACTTTGTACCTCTTTTTACGAAAATTACGCGGACGTAAGAGCATGAAATTTGGCACAATTACACACTCCGATCCCCACTTTTAGCCATTCATTGTTAACTTAATAAATTATATTTCAGGTAACAACCTTTTAGTATTCACAAGAACAGTGTGCGGGCAGTCAGATATATTGGCAGTTGAACAATTTAATGATAATGTAAAAGAAAAGAAGCCAGTAGTTTTGTTCAAACAATCAAACACATCTTTGAGGGTCAATGATGTCGCTGGGTCCTGCGCTTTAGCCATGACTTTACCGCCACTATGTAGGGAGCTTTCTCAGTATCAATATAAATATTTAACAAGATATGCGGAATCAAATTAAGTTAACTCTTTTGTATTCTTAATGTGATAATATATGTATTTTAAATATATTTCGTAGAAATGTTTATTTATGTGTTATCTAGAACAGAGGTCATTAAATTGTGGTCCTTGGGCTGTATGAGGCCTGCTTTATATTTTTTTACAACTCAAAAAGCATTTAATTATATTACACATTCATATATTCTTCCACTAATATGTTAAGTTTTACCATTTTTTTGGATTTTGTATTTCTCTAAAGTTTTGTTTATAATATGAATAACCATGTAAATGCTATGACTACATTGTGTGCCAAAGATATTTATAAATAATATTTCCTGGGAGGCCACATTCTAATATTTAGTTGTTACTTACATATTAAAATGTTACTGGCACTCATATATGTATGACATGGACATGGCACACAGTGTGTTACGAAGTGTGGGCTGTGGTCCATCAAAATTAGGATAGGCCTATTGCTTAAAAATGTTGCTCACATTGATCTAGAATATACTATACTTGGTTGTAACTAAACTAAATGAAGATTCATTTTAAATCTTGCTAAAAGTTGTCAATATTTGAATTTAAGGTTAAAATAATTAAATAAATATGTTATTAATGTACATTTATTTCGACATTCATTTACAAACATACTATTTAGTTTATTTATTACTGTACTGTATGTACAAAAGAGTAAAATATGTTGGATTGTTAATATGTTAACTTTAGATAGCATTTCATGCAGTTCGGAGACTAGCAGTCAACAATCAATATAAAAATCTTTGCATTTCATAGGTATACAAGCGAATATTATATGCCATCTAATTATAATTTTAATAAACATTGGTTAATCTAATGTAATTTATAAATTACATCAAAAATTCATCGGGACTCGAACCCACTTCCAGTATAATTGTATATATATTTCCGAAAGAAACATTATTTACAATATATAAAACTTAAATAGCAAAAGCGATTATTAATCTATTATGAACATTAAGGCCACTTGACGTTTCTATATATTTAAAGCACCATGTTAAATGTTTGAACTTTGTCTTATTTTGAAACTTGTACAAATTATTTTTGTATATTTATTACAGATAGTTATATATTCTATTTTTTGAACTGTTTTTGAACTAATGAATTTGAACTATTAAAAGTGGCGGCTTATTTCACAGTATCCTCTAAAATATAAAAGCTCATATTCAATGCATACTCTAAAGCTAGTATAATTGACATTAAATACAGTGATGTAGTTAAAAACTGTATATAGAATCTGAAAGGGGTCTATTTTTGGTTATGCGATATATACATATGCTTTGAAAGATTATATATACGTATATATAAATATGTGAAGCAAAAACTTTGGATCCCTTTTTACGAAAAATACGCGGACGGAGGAGCATGAAACTTGGCACACTTAAAATTTATATAGAGGAGTGCACAATGATAATATCTTTTTAAATTAATGCATAAAAAACACACACTACCATAGTTTAACATTCATGTTTATATAAAGTGACATATACATTGATAAAGACAACGCGTTATTAACGCGTCAACGGGGACACTAGTCATAAAAACATTAAAAATATCGCATAAACAAATAAGACCCCGCGTCAATACATTTGGCAATGGTATTTGCGTATGGAAGCACTACTATTAAGATCTATATTAAATAAAATATTTAAATTCATTATATTATATTAATAGAAAAATACCATCTTATCTACCTTTCTTGTGACGACCTTAAAATATTGTATAATAGTTAATTATTATTATTGTGCCATTTATTTAAGAACTTAAAAAGATATGGTAAACATGTCCAAAATTAAAAATACTATTAAATAGGCCTTTTAGAATTTTAAGGCACATTTACCGTTCATTCCAGAGAAAAAAATATATAATTTGTGTAGTCAAATGTAGATGAAAAATAAATTAGTTTTTTTTTTTATTTTACGTCCAGCCTCCAGTCAGTTTGTGGAATAGTTCTTCGTCGAGGGTCTGGTTTGCGTCTTTAGATCTCATAGATAAGAAGATGTAGCCTCCGATGAACTCGTGGACAACTTTGCAGTCAGCGGACTGCACTGAGAATATAATGTTGCCCTCTTCGAATTGTACCATCATGTGTTTTATTTCCCAGTTCACGTTCCATGCCTGGAAATATGGATATTTATGTAAAAATTTATAATATAGTTATATCTTCTTAACTTAACTCCTGTCGTGGCGCAGAGGCACATGCGTGCGATTGTAAACGCGATAGGTTGTGGGTTCAATTCCCAGTCCACGAAACGTAAAAATTGAGTTCCACCACTCAACACGCAATGCACATATATAGAGATCAATACTTTTTTTTAGCACAAACTTGAAGTTCTTGAAGAGATAACCCAGACAAAAAGAAAATAATTTCAAGCATTTTTTTAGTATGTTTAAAAACTAATTCGTTATTATCATTGCAAAGTATGTATTGTAAAAATGTTTTATTAGATCCTCGCTTAAACAGCTGATAGTAGGATTAATTCTACTTTCTTAAGGGAAATAGTAATAATTTAAATATTTTCATTTCCCAAATATTGTGTTCCATCACAAAATATGTAATTAAATAAATTGGAGAACAAAGTGACTGATTTCAAAGAAAAAAATAGCTAAAAATATTCAATAAAAATCTTCAAAAAAAGATATATACATACCTTCATAGTACTATAACGCCATGTTTTAATATGATCTCCGGTATTAGGGTCGAGTCGCATGATGCGATTGTTCGCGATACTTATAATTTCATCTTTACGATGTCCCATGAAGCGTACTACGAATAGCGTCTGACCGTAGTCTGGTAGGTTCTGCCATGTCTTTATGTATTGCAGCTTCGCTTCTAGTAGAGGAAGGTCTTTAACGTTGGCGTGACTCTCTAGCACTCTTTGTGTGAACTGAAATGAAAGATAGGAATGAGTATAATTTTAAGTTATAATGTAATGTAATTGTATTGTATTCGGATTTAAACTGTTATATCATAGCGGTAACTTTACCTTTACTATAAGAACACAGAGCGTCCTACACGGAACTCCTCAATGATTTCAAAGAACACAATTTTCTACAATGTTTTTTTTTACAGCTAGGTTTTAAATTTATGTAAGCTCAATAATATGTTTTAGGAGGTCAGTGAAAACAGTATAATCGTTACGGTCACTACGTCATACGTTCAACTACGTAGAAATTTTTATATGGTACGACATAATAAAAATAATAATAATCCTTTATTGTACACTCATATTAATTACAAAAAAAAAAAAGAAAAAGAGAAACATGAAACAAAAATAATTAGATTGTACAAAAGGCGACCTTATCGTTATAACAGCGATCTCTTCCAGGCAACCTTAAGGCATAGTCAAAGTCAAAGTCAAAGTCAAATAATTTTATTCAAAGTAAGAAGTTACAAGCTTCATTTTTTGAACGTCAAATAATTTACCACCGGTTCACTAAATTTAATGCCTCAGACCTGAGAAGAACCGGCGTAAGAAACTCAGCGGGACTTATTTTTTTTTTTTTTTTTTTTTTTAAAAAAAAAAAAAAAAAAAAAAAAAAAAAAAAAAAAAAAAAAAAAAAAAAAAAAAAAAAAAAAAAAAAAAAAAAAAAAAAAAAAAAAATCACTAATTAGATAATAACCTTTAACACACAAACGTCTTTTTACAATTTTTTTAAATTGTAAAATGGAAAGTTCTCGGACGTTTTCTGGGATCCTATTGTAAAAGTATACACATTGTCCCATAAAAGAATTGCGGACTCGATGCAATCGAGTTACAGGCGCTGCAAGTTTAAGCCTATTTCTTGTATTTATATTATGTGCATCGCCAACTTTGTTAAAATTATTAATATTTTTCTTAACATACAGTACATTTTCAAAGATGTACTGAGAGGCAACTGTTAAAATATTAATTTCCTTAAATTTTTGTCTTAAGGAATCTTTAGGGCCTAAGTTATAGATTGCACGAATAGCTCGCTTCTGCAGGACAAAGATCGAATTAATAGCGGCTGCATTACCCCACAGTATAATGCCATAGGACATAATACTATAAAAGTAGCTAAAATAAACAAGACGTGCCGTTTCCACGTCAGTCAATAATCTAATTTTTTTAACCGCGAAAGCTGCTGAGCTAAGTCTATTCGCCAATCCGTCAATATGAGGTCCCCACTGTAACTTGGAGTCTATGGTGATACCGAGAAATACCGTAGAATCAACAGGATCCACGGCTTCACCATTCAACAGTACATTGGCTTTAACAATTTTTGTATTAGGCGTTCTGAAAATGACGCATTTAGTTTTTTTACTATTCAATAGTAAGTTATTAGCACTAAACCAATGTACTATTTTAGTAAGAGCATTGTTTACATCGTCATAAACATTTAGACACCTTTTCATTTTAAATATTAAGGAAGTATCATCAGCAAACAATACTATATCATGGCTCTTTCCGACAAGATATGGTAAATCATTTATGTATATTAAAAAGAGGAAAGGACCAAGAATAGACCCCTGTGGGACCCCCATATTGATTAGTGATCCAGGAGATTTCTTGCCATTTACATCAACCCTCTGAATCCTGTTACTTAAATAAGAGGCCAGAAGATTGAGTGCACGTCCTCTTATACCGTAGTGGTGTAGCTTCATGACCAACGTAGAGTGCTGAACGCAGTCAAATGCTTTGGACAGGTCACAGAATATACCAAGAGCATCCTGCGATTCCTCCCAAGCCTCATAGATACTTTTTAAGAGATTTATACCAGCGTCAGCAGTAGAACGACCCTTAGTAAAGCCATACTGTTTTTCATGCATAAGATTATGTAAATCAAAATGCATTAATATTTGATTTAAAATAATTTTTTCAAAAATTTTACTGAATGAGGGTAGCACAGATACTGGTCGGAAGTTATTGGGGTCTGATGTGCTACCCGATTTAAATATCGGTATGACTTTACTAAATTTCATCAGGTCAGGAAACACACCATACTCTATTCGATGTGCTACCCGATTTAAATATCGGTATGACTTTACTAAATTTCATCAGGTCAGGAAACACACCATACTCTAATCTTCTTTCGCATAGGAAATAAAGGAAGAAACGGGGCTATGGTGGAACAATACGTAAAGTATGACATATATTATGTAAGAAGCATATAAGAACGACATCGAGGGCTTTTATTTTTTATACGTTATTTTTGAACAATAAAAATGAACGTCAGGAAGGTCGCGTCGGCTCACCTTCCCTGAGTTTCCTGAGGAAGCGCGAAGCGAGGTAGTTGTCGGCGCATGTCGAGGTGGCGGCAGCAAGCGGCGCGGCGCCGCGCGGCGGTGGGGCGCGGCGCCGCAGCGCGAGCAGCGCGCGCACGCCCGCCGCCTCCGCCGGCGAACGCCGCGTCTCGCCAGCGAGCGTCCGCGCGCGCTCCAGCCGGCACGTGCCGCCACCCACCACGCGTACGATTCCTCCCGCCGGCCACGTTACATTATAGCGGGTAGGCAGAGCCAACCAGAGAACCCTAGTGTTCAGACACTCCATTCTCTTCTCACATTGTTCCCCACTTTCCGCCAAATTGGCGCATTGCGTGTTCAGTGGCGGAACCTCAAAGCCGCGCTTTACCTTTGTTTTAAAGCATTTCCTGGAGGGAATAGAACCCACAACTTGATCGCAGTGTTTACAGTCGCACGCTTGTGCCTGCCGCACACTTGACAAGCGTTACGACAACATTAATAATAATAAACACTTTATTGTACATAATGAATAAAGAATTACAAAATAAAAATATGTAAGGAAGCCAAAGGCGGCCTTATCACTAAAAATGATTCTTACAGGCAACCATTATTGATTGCGTACTTATGTGGAGACATGTTTTTTATGGAAAACAATGCAAAAAAAATAATAATAATAAATAAATAAATAATATAAATACATAAAACTGACATATGCAAAACACAAATATATACTTACATATACACTACATACATACGAATATACATACATACACATATATATAAATATAAAAATAAATAAATTACATTTTCTTACGGACAAATTGTTAATATAAAATAACGTTATTAGTGCTTTTCTTTTTAAAATTGATAATCTTGTAAATAAAAATATCTTGTCTATTTGATACATCAATTATCTATTTTTTAAACGCAGCAGTGCTGTAGTAAAGTCTGATTACCCATCGAGAGATAAAACGTGATGCTACAAAGCATATAAATATAGCTAATTATTCAAATAATTTAATTATTTGCGTCATCCTTTTTCGCTTCGTCATGTCATAAAATTTCTCAACGATCATAAAAAGGATTTAGCTGTTTCTACGTATGACCTTTATACTAGGAAAATAAAGTCGTTTAAATTAAACTATCTATTTGTCAAATATATATAGCAAATTATTTAAATAGCTTATTGCGTCATGAAGTTATTTTACTGTGTGATAATATTTCTTTAAGGTCATAAAAACAGTTTAACTTTTCAAAAAAATTTCGAAAAACAAATATTAAAAATCTTACATTTTCACATTTGAGCCACATTTCGTGCATAGTGTCTTCTGAAGGCACTTCCAACTTAATGCCGTATCTACCTGAGGCAGGATGCGCATCCGGAGTTACCTGTGTAAGAAAAAAATAAAAATAAATACGAGATGACGATTTCGTTTGCGTAAACAATAAAAAAAAAAATTCAAGAATTCATTTTTTAATGCTTCCTTACTTAGTCTTGAAGAAACCTACATATCAAATTTCAGCTAAGCTTTTATAATATGAAAAATATAGAATAATTTTTCTATAATATAATAGTTTAGACATTACAGAAGGCATAGAACTCCACCTTTATAGTATTTTAAAGGGGCCCCTTGACCTACGCTTGGATCATAAGTTCCAGGCACTGTTCCGAGCCCCTTTCCATGCACCCGTATATAAATGAATGGAATACTAAAACGAAACTTACCTCAGCACCTCGCAGTTCCACAGCATAAGACGGCGTATCGCCTTTAGCGGCGGCCTCTTGAGATGAGTGTATACGTAATATCCCATCTCGACATGACACCCAACCACGTTTGTACGCACGAAGGGTAAAACGTTGACGACTGGAAGAAAGAATAGTTATTTATTAACTTGCTTTTTGCGCTATCGTGATTCAGTTGAACAGCACCCGACTCAATACTATAATAATTGGTTACGGGTTCGATTCCGCTCAGGGGAATGGTAATATTTAAATTATTCAATAAATAAAGTGCTGTGTTGAGTCTCGCCACTCAACATGTCATGTCTCAATAACCCGCGGAAAGTGAAGAATGGAGTGTCTTCACACTACATTTTCTCTTCCTACCCTGCCATGGAATAAAACCCTTTTTACTTCTTTTACATATAAAAATATAATAATACAATATAAATATAAATAATTATATATATACATATATCTGTTATTTACTGAACTCTAAAACAACATACAGCTTGCCGGTACGTTTTTACGGATTTAACATTTATGAAAGAACTGTTTGTTTAATATTTCTTAATGAGAAATACAAATTAAAAAAAAGGATGGTTGCTAAGGGGAAGTTTGTTAAAATACAATGTTAACAATATAAGCTGAACAATTTAATTTTTAAAATAAATAAATAAATTGACTAAATATAACAGACGCCATGGTGGCGCAGTGGGACACCGTCTTAAAAATAAAAGCGATAGGCGAGTCCAATTTCAACTTGGCAAAGGATCATATATTATATAAATTATTTTTTTTCGCTCTACTAAGACAAAGCGCGGCTTGGTCACTTAACACGCAATGTCAGATGGAGGCAAAAAGTTGAGTACGGAGTGCCTTAACACTAGGATCTCTCTGAATACCCCATTAAAAAGAGTGAACAGCTTTTTTTAAATAAAATAAATACGTGTTATATACAATGTATACAAATTTAATACAATACAATACAAAAAAAAATTACTTTATGTTAATATTTACCAAACAAACACATCAAAAGATATTTTTTAACAAAATTAAACAATAACAAAGTATCGGTTCCATGCTTTGTGTATGGGAGATAAGCAATGAGTCTTACGAGATCATACAGTTATCGCTGTGGCACATCCTTTGCGCGCCGCCCCGATATAAAATATAAATAAATACATAAAGAATATAATTATACATAATAAAAAATATAAATAAAATTATAATATCCATTTCAAATAATACTATATATATTTTTTTGAAATACATATGTATTCTATATTTTAATATTCATTCTTTTATCATTAAAGGTAAGGAAAATTTTAAATACTGTTATATCTATATTAAAAAATAAATATTTTCAAACATTTGAATACCAATTTAAAAAAAAAAAAGATCCTTATAAGTCCCAGAAAATAAGAACTATACATAATGTATACCTTAAACTACGAAGAAAGGTAAAAAATCAAATTCTCCCGTACACGAAACAGTGTACAAATAATGAGATCTTTGATTTTCGCTATTTTTAAATTATGAAATTATTTCAAACAGGTTAATCCCGTATATTTTAGTATTCGGAAAAACATTTTTGGAAACCCGACGTTTCGAACACTACAGTCTGTAGTCACAGGTAGAGATTACTTTCTCCTATATCCAGTTAATATAAACCATATTTAATAAGTGTAAAAAGTCACGAAAATTAAAGATGTCATAATTCGTTTTTTTTTTGGTTTACAGCTAATTGGATTTTTACCTTTCTTAGTAATTTAAGGTATTATTAAAGCCTGTCGTGGCGCGGAGGTACAAGCGTGCCACTGTAAGCGCGGCAGATCGTTGGTTCGATTCCCACTGCAGGAAATAAAAATACTAAATAAAATTTAGTATTTTCATTCGCGATACTCAGCACGCAATGTCTCAATTCGGCAGAAAGTGCGGAACGGATACGTTAAAAGAAAACGGAATGTCTTAACAATAGGTTCTCTGGTTCCCTTTGACTACCCTGCTATATGCGGGACATAGCGTCCAGCTAAAAAAAAATATGTAATGAAGGACTATTTAAACATTCTAGTTGTAAATCTTATTTGCTAGGATTTTAATGTTTTTAAATTGCTTTTCAAATTGTTTTACACATAAACACAGCTACAAACTTACCCTCTGTACTTCAAGTATCCAGCCAGTTCGGGTACATGTGTGATATCGGGGCGCGCCGGAGGTCCCCCCTCGAGTTGTACTTGCAGCTCGCTGAGCGCTGCGTCGATATCGTCCTCAGGAGCCGCGGCGGCAGAGGAACCGTCGTTTGCGTCTATACCGCCACCCGCTAGCGTTTGCAGTTCAATTTGTAGCTGTAAAAATGGAAAGAAATATTTTATTGCACATAAAGCAAAAAAAGAACTAGTATATAACTAGAGCAGTGTAGAGCAGCCTTAAAAGCCAAAAATACGGAGGTTACATCTTTTTAATTGTTTTTTTTTTAACTTCACGCTGTATCCTGCATATAGCAGGGTAGGCAGAGGGAACCCAGTGTTAAGACACTACATTCTCTTTCAACAATTCCGTTCCCCACTTTCTGCCGTATTGAGGCATTGCGTGTTGAGTGGCGGAACTCAACGCCGATTATTATTAAATGATAATCTTGTGAAACAACGATGCAAAATTAATATAATTTTTTTTTTATTTGCTCTTCACTGCCAATATTAATAATAAATAATAAGAAGAGCTATATTTAACAAAGATTTTACAACTTTAGTCTAAATATTGAATATTTTGTTATTTTAATTTTTAAAAAGATTAATATATGTTAAGTGAAGTGAAGAGTTAACATAATTAAGTGGGGAACGGATTTGTTGAAAGAGAAAGGAGTGTCTTAACACTAGGTTCTCAGATTCCCTCTGCTTACCCTGCTATATGCGGGATATAGCTTGAAGTGAAAAAAAAAAATTAATTGTTTACAATATTTCAATAGAATGTAAGTGCAAGTATATTCAAAATGAAATACATAGGTAACATCTGGTGGTTATTTCGTTTGAAAATCTTTTACTGTTAGGTATGATAAAAAAGAAAATTCAATATAAAAAATTAAAAATTTAAAACCGCAATAATAAAAAAACTCTCTTACTTGTAAAGCAGCAAACAACAGCATCTCTTCCTCAGTACAATGCACCTCTTGGTTTAGTATCTGCCAGCGAGCCTGCTGGTACAGTTGGTTCAATCTCGGCGCGTCCTGAGCTCTTGGGGTCAAGTCGAAGAACGAGTAGAATTTGAAGCGCAGTTGCAATGTGTCCCATTCGCGTACGTATTGCTCCATGACTGAGAGAGATGAATCTAGCCAACTAACAAATAAGTATTGATTAGAATTTGTATTGTCAATGGAAATATGATTTAAACTAATATGATTCATAAATATACATACGAGTACATAGCTTCACGCTGTATCCCGCATATAGCAGGGTAGGCAGAAATAAATAAATAAATAAATAAATAAATAATAATAACTTTATTTGTTCAAAACAGAATGTTTACAAAAACAGAAATTTGTGGTAGAAATCTCTTTTTAAGCATATAGTGCCTGTATTAGGAGATTCCAAATAAAATGTACTATAATTATTTAATCTGTTAATTTACAGTAAAACAACTTAAATTACAATATAAATATATGTGCATGTGAGTGTGTGTGTGCATGTGCATGCGTGCGTGTGTGCGTGTGTGTGTGTTCTTGTGTGTGTATGTATTTGTGTACATGTCATTAAACGTGTTGTAACAGTGTCTCAGTTTCATAATAATTGCGTTCTTTTAACCACTCAGTGATGGATTTTTTACATTCCTTGTAAGTCTTTGGGTAGATATAAATATGTTTGTTTATTTTATTATATAATAGAGCCGATTGCTTATTTAATTGTGAAGAAGCAAACCTTGTTTTTGTATGTGGAATTTTAACTATATTATATTTTTTTCTATTAGTTTCTACAGTTGCATTATAGGAAATTGACTTGTGAGATTTTAATATAATATGATTGACGTAAAGTTGCCTGACAGAGAGCAGTCCACAAAGTTTATACAGGTCTTCTGTAGAGAAAGTAAGTTTTTTAAAATACATACATTTAATTAAAGCACGTTGAGCCCGCTCTAGTTCGATGAACTTGGATTTTGCCTCACCACCCCAAATAGGAATGCAATAGGTTAAAACCGATTACACTAACGTTATATAAAGCTCATTTAAGAGGTTTCTATGACAACTTGAATTGGGAGTGGTGTTATTAGGTATAACGTATCGGAGTGTCCTAAATATCCAGGTTAACTTTCTTTAGAAGGAACCTAGTGTTAAGACACTCCGTTCCCCACTTTCAAACTCAACTCAACGCCGCGCTTTGCCATGTTACCAAACCCACGAAATGAAAAAATCCATTTTCTGGAGTGGGAATCGAACCCACAACCTGTCGTGTTTACAGTGGCACGCTAATGCCTCTGCGCCACGACAAGTATTTTATAAATATTATGTACATAATTATAGATATTTTTAAGTTATTTACCAATATATGTATGTGATGACTTTAAAGAGATCTTAGTAGGTTAGGGATATATTTGAAATAAGTTTTTTTTCCTTAAGTAAGCAGAAAATGGCGAACAGAAAACGTTCTTAAGCAATGCTATAGGGTTGATAGGTTGTAGAAGCTGATATGTAATTTTGTTCGTAGGGAATTTGAACCCTCAACAGAAGATAGAAATAGATTATAATACTTTCAAAAGTCACTTGGAATTTTCATTAAATGGAAGTTACGATATAAATATATGATTTAAAGAAAAACATAACTGTAGGTACTAACAAAAATGCAATATATTTTATTTTCCTTAGTTCTATCTCATAATTGCATAAAATACTATTTCATAAAAATACATAAGGTTGCGTCAGCCATATACGTAAGAATATTAGATACTTGAAATATTTACCAATTACGTTGAAACCAATTAAGAAGTGGACAAAATTAGAAATCCTGTTTTAAATGTAGATTGTACGTAATTTTAATAGAATAAAAGATATAAGCAATAAAAATAATAAAAGACGGTACATGTTTATTTATGAAAAATAAATATTATAAAAAAACCAATATGTTAGCTTACTTAGAGATATGGTGCTTCGATACCATCACGAGTTACTAATATATTTTTTTTTTTTTTATGGATAACGGATGGCAAACGAGCAGAAGGACCACCTGATGGTAAGTGGTACCTTCGCCCATGAACATCTACACCACCATAGATGTTGTAGATGCGTTGCCAACCTAGAGGATAGACGGAAGGGGAGGATAATGTAGTAGTCCGCTATCGGAACCACCACATTTTTGGGAAAGAATGGGTGGGAAAGGGGAAAACCTGGCTTACATGCCATCGAACCGGAACACATCACAAGATATTTGGCGGTTCGTCTTTGACATGATAGTGGTCGCGAGCCAGACGGAGGACGAACCTCCTACCACCAAACAAAATAACAAAATATTCAATAGGTACTTATCTTAAATAACTTCAAATACGATTATCTCTCTATTAAGTAAACTTAAAAAGAACGAACCTAAAAAATAATCTAAATATATATTTTCAAGGGTTTAATAACAAAGGTGGCGAAGTCCATCTTTTTACTAACGAACACGGCAATCCATCACACTTTTTAAAATTCCAAGTTACCGATATAGCTTAGGATTAAAATACAGATTAAAATAAACTATATCAAAATTATACTTAACGAAATACATTACAACTAAAAAAAATATAGTATCCTTGCATTGTAATTACGTCTGTCGTGGCGCAGAGGCACAAGCGTGCGACTATAAACGGAATGGAACGACGGATGAAAGGAAATGTTAGAATTCTCATTTTCTGGGTTTGGTAACAAGGCAAAGCGCGGCGTTGAGTTCCGCCACTCAGCACGCAATGTCTCAATTCGGCGGAAAGTGGGGAACGGAATTGTTGTAAGAGAACGGAGTGTCTTAACACTAGGTTATTAGGTTCCCTCTGCCTACACAGCTATATGCGGGATAAAGCGTGAAGTTAAAGAAGCATTGTTATTCGTTTTTTGTAACTTGCATTAGCTGGACTTCGCCACCTTTATTATTACACCTTTGGTTTATTAGCAAACGTCGATATATCTAAAAACTATAAAACCTTACCCAACATTCATTCTAGCTCTTTCCATCAAGGATTTTGGCGTCAATAGTGACTCTCGAGACTGGCTGTCTGGTTCGAGAGGTGAATCTGCCAATGAGAGTTCCGCAAGTGAATCTAAAGCATCCATAGACGCTGCCCTCGGAGGGGTGCCGCAATAACCCCCGTCACTTGAGCCGTCGCTTTGTGTACTGTAGATGTGGCCCCCATAACGTCGAAGAGTGCCGTTCTGAAATGGATCATATAATGATGTATAGCCTACGATTCAATGTATTTAAAAATATAAAGGTTAAACTAAACTCAGGTGGTCTTATAATTGTTCAAGATATTACGTGTGGGATGGCGAAATTTAAGCTACTTTTGCTACGCTTAATTTTACGAACATCAAATAAATTACCACCGGCTCACTAAAGTTAATGCTTTAATCATAAAACGGTTCTTTTTATGATTGATTGAGAATTTTATTCTTCAAAAATTAAGAAACTATGATAGTTTAAATGTAAATATTCCGTTGAATGAGAATTGAACCTGCAACCATTTAAAGCTTTGTATTTGAAATGTATTTAAAAATCAATAAATATAAAAAGACTACCTCTTGCTTACTTCACAGTACTTCTCAGATAAAGTCACATGATAAGAGTTTTATTAATGAGATATGTACATAAGTAATTACAGCAATATTTTCCATTCGAAGCAAGCACTACTAATAGGCTCTTAAATTTGCCTAAAGCCACTAACAAAAAAGACTTAAAACATACAAATTCATAATAAAAAAATATATTACAAAAACCTGTTGTGAAGCGACTGGCGTAGCTGACAACGAGCGGGGTGGCGGCGGTGTGGCAGGACACGCTAAGGATCTGTCCAAGCTATTCGACGAGCCTCTCGTTGCTGCTATAAATGTATTTGTATCCGGTGCCTGGATAGATTTTATCTTTTTCGCCTCTTTCAAATTTTGGTAGTTCTGTTTCAGGTGGGAAGGTTCAAGAGGATAGCAAAGTGAGAGTTCTTCTGGATGCCGTATACCTAGAATAGAAAAAATTAAGAACATTACAAAAAACTATATGCAATATACATATGTTTAAATAAGCACATATAGGTCTCTGTTACAATCATTGTTATTATTGTTTGATATGACATTGACACGTTAACATGTGACTATTGACATGTAAATCTAAAAGGGCCGATGCTTTTAGTGTGAAGGAGATTGACTTTTAGTGTGATTCAACTATTTTTTTACTATTAAATTACAGATTTCTATTAAGTTTAGGTTGTGTGGTCCCACTATCAGACAGACAGAAACTGCTTGCACGTTCGAAGCGCCATAATAAAAGAACTGAACTGAAACTGCTTGCAACCAACCAAATAATAAAAAGAAAGTCTGTCTAAAACTTACCAAGACTTTTACAGAGTTGAACCACGGCGCTGAATGTGTCGATTGAGAAGTCAATTTTACAATCAATGTATCTCAGATCAGGCAATTGAATTCTGATAGGCTTGTGCATCGGTGTGAAATGTAGGGCGGCATCAGCGTGAACACCGTACTGGTCTAGCGTGTGTTTTGGTCGGGAGAGCCATTTGTTTCTTGTAGGCCACCATAGAGCATGGTCTGACCAGTCCTTTTTGAAGTCTGTAAAGAAGAATTTTAAAAATTCATTAATATGGATTATTTCTATGTGTAATAGTGATTCTCTTTAGTCGACGAATATATTACATATAGTAAAATAATCAATAGGATAAACGACAAATGATTATCTTAACTTAAGAATCTAAAGAGATTTATTAAGAATATCTAATATCTATTTAATACAGGACGTAATGACATTGAAATAAAACTAAAACATCATCATCCGGTCCCAGCAGTACAGCTTGCCAAAGAAAAATAAAGTAGAAAGTGAACATTAGCGTAGTCGTGTCGTCATTATTAAACTGCACGATTTAGTCAGGTTATGTTCGAAAAGTATCATTAAATATTTAAATATGTCAATGCCATTAATACTTTTAGTATGAACTTTCTAAACAATAATGGTAGATCATTTATTTATTTTTATAGCGCTCAATTATTCTATTATTCCAGATTAGCACATATGAGGCGTTTCACTGTAGTTTATAGTCGTTCGTCGTAGGTTCGATACCCAATCGTGAATCTGATTTTCAATTAAAATATTATCATTTTCTCTACTCAGCACGCAATTCCTCAATTCAGCGGAAAGTGGGGAATGCAGTGTCTTAATCCTAGGTTCTCAGGTTCCTTCTGCCTACCCTGCTATATGGGGATACAGCGTGAAGCTAAAAAAATATTTTCATTTACTAAAAAACAAGTTACAATAGTATAAGTAATTTCTAATTATTCTGGTCGTCTTAACAAAGATATCAGGTTCAAGATATGAAATGTATTGTCAAGTCAAGCAAATCGGACGGCACGTTGTGGTTCAAAATGACGTTGCAAGATTTTCTTACATTGATTGATATATAGGTACAGGTGAAACTAATAGGTGTGTTAAAACATACTAAGGCTTCTTAGAAGAATAAAAGCGTAAAACCATTATTCAAAATATTGAATAATGGTCTTGTGTGATTGGCAGTAACTCCAGTTATGGTCAAGTCATATTGAAATCAAATTATAGTTTTCATGATCAAATTCTAAATATTTATCGTTGTTTTGGCAAATTACCTGAAATATCTTATTATTATTATTATTTTAACTTCACGCTGTATCCCACATATAGCAGGGTAGGCAGAGGGAACCTGAGAACCTATTGTTAAGGCACTCCGTTCTCTTACAACAATTCCGTTCCCTGTCAAACTGAGGCATTGCGTGTTGGTGGGTAAAATGTCTAATTAATCATTAAAAATATCGAATTTACAAGTTATCCATTCTCACAAACATACGCACCTATAATATTGCTAGTACATTATTAATCATTTTTAAATACGTACTTCGTTAAGTACTTGATTTTTTCGTTTGACTTTGTCGTTACAAAGTTACAACTATGATTACATTATGACTACATTACAAGTTGTAATAGGAGCTCATATATTTTATTACAACAAACTTTTATGTATAAAGTTTGTAATGACGTACTAAATGTTCGTGAGTAAATGAGTAATACTATCGAGAGGACATATCGTCAAAGTTCAAAGTATATAGTTTTGTCATCTCCATTATTTATTAAGTTAATTTCCTTTCTTGGTGACTAAACTTAGCAGTGTGAGTCATAGCGCGTTGAACTACAATCTTTAGGTAGGTATAACTGTAATCACTTGGTCGTAAAATCTTAAATGGATTCTGATTTATTGTACACCCTACATACTTTGTCTTTTAGTGACAACGAAAATAAAGAATGTAAACATTCAAGCCGCTTTAAAAGCTTAAGATAAATCCTAAACGTGTCTATGCAGATAGGAACATTTTTTTAATAATTCTCTTTAGTTATTTTAACATGTAAATCCACCTGATAATATCATATTTATGCTGTGGCGTAGCGAAGATGTTTTCAGATAAACAGTAAGCTCCATCAGTGGTGCACATTTACTTTGTCACATAAGTCCTTTTTGACTCATTACTGAAAAATTGATTTAAAAATAAGTGACGAGGTTCACGATTTCGTCGAAAATTGAAGCGGCTCATGTTTTTTAGCTTCACGCTGTGTATCCCGCACATAGCAGGGTAGGCGGAGGGAGCCAGAGAACCTAATATTAAGACACACCGTTCTCTTTTAACATTTTCGTTCCTCACTTTCCGCCGAATTGAGGTATTATGTGCTGAGTATCGGAACTCAACGCCGCGCTTTGCCTTGTTACCAGCGCATAAACATAAATGAAATCTTTTTTTTTATTTAAGCGTAAATATGTCAAGAACACAGGATTTTTTGAACGAGACATGAGACAATTTCATGACTAAATTATCCTTATACCGAATAATAATAATCGTTCTATTATTACTTGAACTATAAAAAAATCATAGTAAAATTTGTCATGTAATAATTATTAAACAACACGGTTGATACTTGATAGTACGATGTATTACAAAATAAACTGAGCCAGTAAAGTTTATAGTTAGTCGTAAAACATTGTGCTACGGCTACGTGAATTTTACTACATATTTACTAAAATAGCGCTCCAGTTTCTTGTCCTTTAGCATCTCACGTTATTACTTCAACGGAAACCGTTATGTCCATATTTGTCACAGTAAAGTTTTGCGATTGTATTAGGGAAGAAAAGAAAAGAAAAAAATCCTTAGCAATCCATGGATCAACCGTGCCGGTGCCGGTCCCATCGCATTGCAGAGAGAAGAGTTTGGAATGTGCCTCGGACTTACGGTCCAAGTGTAGGTTTAAGGGGCCCCTTTAAAATGCGCATTAACGTTCATCTCCACTGTCCGCGCTCTTTTCTCTACCTAACCCAATTAATTTCATAATAATTTAATTTTACAATTACCTTAATAATATACTAAAAATCAATTTTTAGGTCCTTTTCGATAATACATGCTTGTAGTATTTTCTTTAATTGGGTACTTGATAAAAGATGAGTACAATGTGTAAATCTATGTTCACCTTTTATACAGCAGAACGAGCGAGAGTAAAGCTTTTATATAGTACTTACAATTACAATGTTAAATTTTAATAAGTGTAAAGAACAAAAAGTATACAAATAGTTAGATAGTTATACGTATCTATAAAACCAAGCTCAAAATATCATACACCATATCTTATACCATGACGTCATCTTAAATTTAAAAAATACCATTACAATTCTAAGAACAGAAAAGCCTTCATAATGTACAATTTGTATGATTGTATAATTGAAGCTACATACAAATAACGAGAATTACCTACAAACATGCTTTTGTCCTAGTTGTTTTCCTCGTCTTATTTGAATTGACCATTATTGGATGTTTGTAGGTTACGAGACGCAACTGCCATGACCTTAAGATATCCATAGTGGATTATCCGTGATTTTGTGGTTAGGTCTAATGTTAGTGTAGTGCAGGTTTCCCTTATGTTAGAATTATAAAAGCAAACTGATTGCTTTAAATGGGTTTATAGAAAGAGTAAAGTCTCTATCCATAAATTAATCATTTGAAAGTTCTCTCTATAAGATTTATACGGATTATACTTGACTAATTATCGGACATAACTTTATTTGTGTAAGTAATAACCAGGAACCAATAGGTTTAACCTGAATTGAATCAAAATTCCTTCTTATTTTATGTATTTTCTTTCGAAAATTTGTCGTTGGGGAACGGAAATGTTACAAGAGTACGGAGTGTCTAACACTAGGTTCTCTGGTTCCCTCTGCCTACCCTGTTATGTGCAGGTACAACGTTAAGCTAAAAAAAAAAGAAAATTTGCCTGTGGCTAAATAGACACTTCAACATAATTTAAAAAACCCCTAATAACTAC
Organism: Philaethria dido; assembly: GCA_033558755.1. Taxonomy (NCBI): domain Eukaryota; kingdom Metazoa; phylum Arthropoda; class Insecta; order Lepidoptera; family Nymphalidae; genus Philaethria; species Philaethria dido. The sequence goes on from JAKGSA010000494.1 coordinate 56,655, forward strand.
CTATTTTGTAATTTTTTTGTTACTATATAATTTTTCTCAACAAAATATACATAAATAAACAAAGTGAATAGCGACTCAACTCATTGAGCCGTCTAAGTTTACATAAGTGAGTTTAAAGTAGCTTTTAGATACTGTTTAAACAGTGAAATTATCCAGCCTCTTACTACAACATCACCTCGGGGCAAGAATGGCAACTTTGTACGTTGCACGTCGCCACTTGTCAAAGGACTGGCTACCATATTCGTCTCGTCATAGCCATATATCCACTGTTGTATATATGTACTGATTAGAATTTCTAAATCCTACATAGAGTCAACTTTCACCTTACGTTTAAAGTCTATACTTTTAGTTCATTTTACTAGTAGACGCTGTTCGCCTCACGTACGCGTTGTGTTAAAATTATTATCTTGTCATGTTACCACAACAGTTCAACATATATACTCGTACGTCACAATACATATTTTTCCCTTAAATAATTGTGGTTTATTTGAATATTTTATAATGAATAAATGGACAATAGGTTTATAAAATACTATAACACAAAGGCCTTAATAATATACTTATTTGTCAGGTCTGCGCAACGTTAGAATGAATTAAAATATGTTAATATTTTGGGCACTACTACCTTGTTCATTTTAAATATGTACATATCTATATAGCGCCCTATGTTTGCAATTTTAAAAATTACAATTGTTGTCCAACGATCTCCTAGAATATTGTTCTTAAATTTTATTTGTTTACTGATTCATTGTGGAGACGGGATCAGTCAGCCTAGGTCCTGCGTTACCGGGCCTAGCTTCTTCCAGGGTACGTCACGTGGAGGCTCCTATCCAAAATATGGCGCACTTGCTGTCTGTCCCAACTGCCCATTCACTTGCTCAAACAATGACCTTGTTGAGGCAACAGATGATGCAGTCAACGTGGCTACGCACTGTCAAAACATAATTTAAACATTCAATTCATTGACAAGAAGAAGAAGATTTGTTTACTTGAATTATTTATTATAGTTTTAGACTACATTTTTTTATTTAATTCTAGACGTAATTACTATCCACGATATGACACGTGGAGCGTATGGAAGACACTCGAACACCTAAACGTCTTCTATACTCAAAACCTGATGGTCGTAGAAACCGTGGCCGACCAAAGTTGCGCTGGTTTGATGGTGCCGAGCAAGACCTACAGACAATTGGCATCCGAGGCTGGAAGCAGCGAGCCAAGAACCGTTCCGGTTGGAGAGATATTCTGGATCAGGCCAAGGCCCACCCTGGGCTGTAGCGCCATAGATGATGATGAATTACTATCCGTTATTAGCATTTATAATAAGTAAAATATATTAAGTATATATCGTCAGTATAAAGCGTATTATTGATAAACTTCGTCAACAAGAGTATTTAACGAGAACTGAACTGACAATAGTCCTCACTATCTTCACTACTCGACGAAGTATTTTAATTAGCTTACGTAATTATTGTTGTTGGCTTAGGATTAATTAGTTATTCCGATCATTTAGGTATTCCTTAAACGGCTACGCTCTCGACATATTAAATTAACAGGGACAAGAGTTTATATACTCATTCAAAATTATTTAGTAATTAAAATATTATAGTAAGTTGTTGTGTTGCGCTATTCAATACGAAGTGTCTCGAGTTCAGGCGAAAACTGGAGAACAGAGAATCTTGACCCTAGTTTCTTTCCGACTGCCAAAATCGTACTGGAACTCGCATTCATGAGTTTTATATCTATAAGACTTATATGTAAGTTGCCAATATGCTATTTATGCATTTCATTTCTTAAAATAGACGCTTAGCAACTCGAAATTGATAACCAACGACTTCTTCGAAAGTGTCCGATCTTTTGCAATTTATGCTTACGTCCACATTATTTACGGCGGTCAATAACATTAATTCATTACTCTCAATGTTTCCTTCCGAGAAACGTACGAACACAAATGAAACAACCGTTTAAATGGAAGCGTGACTTCTATAAATATTATTAATTTGATTTCTGTTGGTATAAATGTTACACAATTTATCATATCGCGCAAGGTAATGTCAACAACAAAAGGCGGTCATTATATATCGTTTCAACACTGCAGCGGTTAATTAGACTAAAGTTTACGACGGCATAATGTAGGTTTACTAATTAGATAGATAGTCTTCAGTTCGTCGACGCTGCCATGTAGGACAGTTTATTTCTGTATATTTCTGCGCCACCGCCGCCGTCTCGACAGAATATTTCAATCATATCTAAGACATAAATAATTTATGTGAAACCTATTGACATATCGGCGCATATAGGACGTTGCACATGATTAATTGTAATTACTATACATAAATTCCTGTTATGGAATATATTTTGCAAAACAAGATTTAACATCCATTGCGATACGAGGAAACTAAATAAGAAATATTACATGAATAATGAAATACAAAAATAATGATTTGTTTAAATATTGGACATTTATATTTAAAAATAAAAATTCGGCGGAAAGTAGGAAACAGAAATGTTTAAAGGGAACGGAGTGTTTAAAACTGTTCTGGTTACCTCTGCCTACCCTGTTATGTGCGGAATACAGCTAAAAGCTATAAAAAAAAAATTTTTTTTTTGTAAAATGTTCATCTAAGCCTCTTTTGCTTTTTTTGCGACCCCTTTAAGTAAAATAAAATAACTTATAATTTTTACAATATATTTTTTTGTATTTTTATTTGGCCGATACTTCACTAACACATTACCTATACAAACAATTCAACACATTAATAAAGTTTATACTTTTAGCTTACTAAGAATATGAGTATCGACGTTCTTTAATTTAGTTTAATATATGTACAGGCTGTAGTTATCCAGATGAATATATTAGCTACCTTGAGCCAAATCCATATTTAAACGCCATCCGTCATGTTACATTACAACAATAATTAAAACATTTGAAAATTTTATAAAGTAAATGAAGGACACAGTTTCATAGCTTTATACTTTCTCCCAAATAGCAGGGTAATGAGAAACGACCTAGTGTCGAGACACTCCGGTTTCTCAATTTTCGTCTAAAATCGGGACATTTCCTGTTGAGTTGAGGAACTTAACACCGCACTTTGCATTAATAATGAAAATAATTATTCCTAGTGGGCATCGAATCCACTCACACGTTTACAGACTCTATGCTACTACGGTACATTGGATATATCTCGAAAACGTATATAATAATATAAGGAGATATTATTACCTCTTAATAATTAATCTTGACAAATTTTAAAACAGGAAAAAAAATAGTAAATAAAAAAAAATATTCACAGAATATATTTTAAAAATTATTTAACACAGGTACAATAATAGTTATAATAGAATGTACGAACACTATTCCATCAATTCACAAAACGTGCATAGGTTACGAAACGAGTCGCTCCCAAGTCAACATTTACAAATAATGTTCATGCTTTCATTGTTGTTCCTATAAGAATAGTAGCAGGGAGTAGATAAAAATACGTTTGGCCTATTTTAAAAGCTGAAGGTAATTCAGCGGATGTTGTCGCAACTAAATGAAGTAGGTCGTCCATAAAACACATTGCACTTTCTATAATGTATTTTAAGATATTAACAAATACTTACCTGTCGTGGCGCAGAGCCAGAAGCATGCGACTAATCGCGACAGGTTGTGGGTTCGATTCCCAATCCAGGAAATGGATTTTTTAATTTCCTGGGTTTGGTAACAAGGCGAGGCGCGGCGTTGAGTTCCGCCACTCAGCACGCAATGCCTCAATTCGGCGGAAAGTGAGGAACGGAGTGTCTTAACACTAGGTTCCCTCTGCCTACCCTGCTATATGCGGGATACAGCGTAAAGCTATGTACATACATGTACGTATGTATGTAATAATATAGTTTAAGTTTATACAACGCAATGTTTCTGGGTTCGAAGTCAGCTGAAGGGAATTTAATGTTTCGAAACACTGAATCGTCAATATCATTAGCAAGCTTTTGCGGATACAAATAACTTCATAATGAAATTCATAATGGCGATATATCATAAAAACACAATATTATAATGGCATAACAGTCTTATATAATAAATACGTAATCTATCATTAAGTTGAAAAAAACTAAATGCCAGAGGTTGGTATTTGAATATAAATGTATCCATCTAATATGTTCTATAAATTAACTTAGTAAACGCGACAAGTTGTGGGTTCGATTCCCATTTATGGGAATGAAAATAATAAATAATATGTAATATTTTCATTTCATCGCTCTGGGAACAAGGCAAAGCGCGGCGTTGAGTTTCGCCAAGCAGCACGCAATGCCATAATCGGCGAAAAGTGGGGAAAGATTATGTTAAAAGAGAACGGAGTGTCTTAACACTAGGTTCTCTGGTTCCCTCTTTCTACCCTATTATTTGCAGGATACAGCGTGAAGCTATAAAAAAAAACTAAGTTTAAACAAAATTAAAAGCAAAGAGTACTAGAGACTAAGTTAAATTAACTAGACTGCTCAAACAATTTAACAGTACAAGGTAAGTAGCTTTGCTTACATGGGTTACTGCGTGTATGCACCGTAAATTATAAAACAGGCAAAGTAATCAAGCCGAACCGTTATCTGTTGAAGTAAATAAATCTAAGTGACTCGTAAAACAAACAGGAGGAACACAAGCGTGCGCGTTCATGGATCTCGGTTTTATGATTCACTTCGATTTTACATTACTCTCACCAGTCACCAGTAACTACTAGTTTTGTTTTTTGTTTGGTGGAGCGCTCGTCCATTTGAAGCCAAGTATTCCAGCTATCATGTCAAAGACTTAGTCCGCCGTGATGAGCCCCTGAATTGATGTAAACAGTTTTCTTTTTCCCACCATCTCTTTCAAATGCAGGGTTGATAGCGGACTACTGCTAATATCCTCCCCCTTCCATCTGTATCCTCTTAGGTTGCCAACCCATCTAGTACATCTCTGTGTTGTAGATGTTCATGGCGAAGGTAACCACTACCATCAGGGCGGTCCTTCTGCTCGTTTTGCCATCCGGCATCCATAAAAAAAAAAAAAAAAAAAATAGTTTCTATATAGACAGTTGACATGACTACTTTATAAGTGGGATTGTGAAACTAATTGTACTGTGTTATGTTTTATTAAATTACTCTTGTATATCCTTTTAAACTATATTTACTATTTTTTTATGAACGTTTATCTTCGCTCAGTATTTGAAAAAGTTATGTATAATTTCTAGGAATGACTGTCCCTCTAAAACATTGATATATCGCTTTTAAGAAAAGAAAATTTATTACATACTAGCTTTACGCCGGCGGCTTCGCCCGCGTGGAATTCGGTTATATCGCGCGACATGGCAAGTAGTAGCCTAGTGTTTCCCAAGGTCTAGACTATTTGTCCAAATTGGTTCAGTTCCATACAAATTTTCATCCCCTACCATATTTTCGCGATAAAAAGTATCCTATGTCCTTTCCCAAGTTCTGTTCTATCTTCATACCGAATTTCATCAATATCGGTTCAGCGATTTAGGCGTGAAAGCGTAACAGACAGACAGAGTTACTTTCGCATTTATTACTAGTAAGGAGTTTTTTGTATATAATTTAATAAAAAAATAATAAATAATAATTATATACTTTTAAAAATCTAAGGAAATCTAAGGAAAAGTAACTTGCTTTTTTCTTTCCTTTAGTTTAAATGGTTTCTCTACTGCCAGCATTGTTTTTCTCATATTCTTTGCTCATACTCTACTAGTTCTCTCTGCTTCTAAGAGAGACTCCAATCCTTGTGGCAACGGGACATGGGATTTTGCATTTTATAGTCCACAGTTGCTGGCGACCACTTTTGTTGCTATTCGACATAAAAATTATTCCTAATCTTCAAATACGCTTGAATGTCAAGAGAGTCAGTAATGTAAAAAAAACACGTGGCGGTAATGCTTTTTGATGTTCTCGGTTAGATGAGTTCGTGGTATGACCTGTTGTGCTCGTGGGTTTTGATGTAGATGATATTCAACGTTTGATATACAAATTTGACGTCTAATACTTTACTGTAGGGTTCAATTTCCTTGTTTCAAACATATCACGAACCTCAGAGGCTTCCGTTGTTTATTTACTACTGAACGCTACTGTGGGTAATAGATCGCTTAAATATTTTCATAATGCGTGTATTAATAGCATCTGAAAATATAGAAGGACTTATGAGGTTTTTAATTTTTTTTTTTTTTTTTTTTTTTATGGATAACGATGGCAACGAGCAGAAGGACCAACACCTGATGGTAAGTGGTTACTCTTTCGTTCATGAACATCTACACCACTCAGAGATGTTGCAGATGCAAGGCCAACCTAGAGTGATAGAGACGGAAGGGGAGGATAATGTAGTAGTCCGCATTTGAAACCACCACATTTCTGGGAAAGAATGTGTGGAAAGGGGAAAACCTGGCTTACAAGCATGCCATCGAACCGGAACACATCACAAGATATTTGGCGGTTCGTCTTTGACATGATAGTGGTCGCGAGCCAGACGGAGGACGAACCTCCTACCACCAAGCAAACCAAGTTGAAAGTATTTGTTATTTTTTCAGTAGAAATAACGTAAAAGAAGTTTATTATAGTTTTTGCTAACTTTCATTTCAGAGTTTGTTTTGTTGAAAAAGTTATTTAAGAAAGTGACTACAATGAGATTTCAAGAAAATAACATAATAAAAATTAATGCATCGAATTTCTTTCGATCGACGCAAAGCTTTTGTCGAATTCATTCTACTTTCAACGGCTCACTGATGAAAAGCCAGACGCTAGGCAAAAAATGCTTTCGTAGTTGGAGTTTCCCTTTATCATCCATTCAGTCGTGACTTGGTTGGTATGACACTTATTTGAGATTTGCGACTTTTTTTTATTAAAAATATTATTAGCTTAATTAGACACAGGCGCATAGCGTATTGGGGAACGGGGTGTATTAACACTGGTTCCTCTGGGTTCACCCTGCCATATGCGGATAGTAGCGTGAAGCCATGGGTATGTATATATACATAGCGTAAAATATTTAATGCGCAATACGTTCATTATTGGCAAAAAAATGTAGTGATTTATCACTACACGTCACACGCCGAGAAGATGCACGATTACATAATATAAAAAAAATATCATATCCATATCTGGCGCGTGTAAAATACAACAAAAGCGTACAATTCTGAACAGCTGTCCATATACGATGAGAGGTATTGGTGACATAAGCGTCAAGTGGGCGCACGACCTACGCCCACTGCTTCCGTCTGGAGGCGGACTACCTTATAGACAAATAATTAAAATTTTAGAAACGTTCGTAAATTCACAATTCTCTCGTTTTACGCTATGATTATTATTACATGAAGATTGAGGTTTGATTTTTCGCCATATTGTGTTTATAGCAGACATTTAACTGTTAAATATTAGATATACCGGAAATATAATATCGGAAGAAATATTATTAAATATATATAATAGCAAAAACTTTGTACCCCTTTTTACGAAAATTACGCGGGCGGAGAAGCATAAAACTTGGCACATTTTTAGTTTATACAGCGAAAGAGTGCAGAACGATATCTTTTTGAAATAATGAAAAAAATATATATTTAAAATAAATATCACACACACTACCATGGTTTGACGTCCAAATTTATACAAAGTGTTATACGTTGCTAGGCGACGCGTTGTTAACGCGTCAACGGGGACACAATAATAAATGACTCAACCAAGGCACCCAAACATGGACATGTAGTATGTTGTATGTTCGAATCATCGAATTTTCTAAAATATACCAAAACATACATAATTAATTCGATTTCATTTAAAAATAGCGGAAACTAATATTTAGTTATATAAAAATACTGTTTACTAAATGATAATTTTTATTAATCATAATACATAACATGTTAAGTGGAACATTTAAACATTTGCCTTAGTCATTGTTGCATTTAGATAACGTAACCTTTAGCCGGCCTCGGCTATTATCTATTATGTCGTCAATGCAACTGCAGGACGAGCGATTTTCCATATATGGTTAAATCAATAACAGTTCACTTCATTTGGAAAATGACGCAATATAACTAAGTGGTATATATGTATTTTAAAAGATTTAATTTCTGACACTATTTTTATGATTAATTTAACGTATGATATTTTTAGGTATAACTATATAATTATGAATTTTATACTGACGCCTGTCGTAGCGCAGAGCCACAAGCGTGCGACTGTAAATGCGACAGGTTGTGGATTCGATTCCCACTCCAGGAAATGTAAAAGTTTAGTATTTTCATTTTCCTGGGTTTGGTAACAAGAAAAAACGCGGCGTTGAGTTCCGCAACTCAAAATACAATACCTCAATTCAGCAAAAGTGGGGGAACGGAGTGTCTTTACACTAGATTCCTTCTGCAGGATACAGCGTGAATTTACGAATGTTTTTGATATTGCTGCTAACAAATGCCCGCAATAACAAATAGTTGATATTATAACTTTTCAATATAAAGTAAAACCAAAATATTTCAAAGCCTACTTGAAATTAAGTATATTTATGTTCGGGAATCCTATACCATTCATATTAGAGAAGCTAGAGTTATTTAAAAGAAAAATAAATCATAAGATGTTATATTCGTACCACACCACACAAATAAAGATCAAAGGCAGTAATCTAGGGCGCCCGAGTTCATTAGGACTGTACAAAGGAGATTCTATAAAGCGAAGATTAAGACTAGATTGGCTAGTTGCGCAAATTGTTATTTTCAAATCGAGTATGTGGGTTTCACTGCCTTAGGATGTAGGAACGTATGTGGGCGTTGTAAATGAAATTTTTAGTACACTAACAATTTACAAATAGTCGTTATAATGAATATAAAGTATCTATGAATGATCGGCGCAAAGAATATGACTTTTTTTTTTAACTTCACGCTGTAACCCGCATATAGCAGGGTAGGCAGAGGGAACCAGAGAACCTAGTGTTAAGACACTCCATTCTCTTTCAACAATTCCGTTCCTCACTTTATAACTATATAACTTTTTGATTTTATTATTTAAAAAATAAGATTATTTGCTAAAAATAATTTTATCAAGGATTATATTTCCGTACAGATGTTACTTTTTTCTTATACTATTTTCGGTATAGTAATTTTATACTAGACCAGTTGGTTTGCATTATGCATCATAGAAATATAGCGAAATGTGTTGAATTTACTTACTTGGTCATTTTCTAAGCGGCTAATCTACATTATTTCATCTAATGAGTTAATTTACATAAATAATTAAATATATTGAATATGAAGATTATTTAAATAACTTAGAAATAATTATCATTTGAGAACTTTATTAAAACTTCCTTATCACTTTGTCTCACTAAACGTAACATTTACGTACATAAATAAAAATTTCGAATTGCTCCGAAACCAAAAAGCAATTTAAATACCACCGTATCTTAATTCTTGATCCTAAGAGATTCATTGATAATTTGGAAATGATATAGCTAAACTTAATCTTGCTTAAGCCATTAATAGTCCATTAATTAACCTAATAACGACATTTGTTTTTCATTATTGGTAATTTTAATTTACATAAGTTCTAAGATAAGACCATCGTGGCGCGATGGGATAGGCTAACTGTTAGCCACTAGTTGTGAGTTCGATTCCCACGCGGAAATTGATCATATTTAAATTATTTTCATTTCTTCTCTTTGGTGAGACCAAGTACGACGTTGAGTTCCGTTACTCAATACGCAGTGTCTCAAATTCAGACCGTGGAAAACGGAGTGTCATACATACATAGCTTCACGCTGTATCCCGCATATAGCAGGGTAGGCAGAGGGAACCTAGTGTTAAGACACTCCGTTCCCCACTTTCCATTGAATTTGAGTCTGAGTGGCAGAACTCAACGCCGCGCTTTGCCTTGTTACCAAACCCAGGAAATGAAAAATTCCATTTCTTGGAGTGGGAATCGAACCCACAACCTGTCGCGTTTACAGTCGTACGCTTGTGCCTCTGCGCCACAACAGGCGACGAAGTCTTGATACTATACATTCTCTCTGTTTACTCCATTGCATGTGCTTCATAATCTGTTTTATACCTACTAAGATTAAATATTAAAGGTATGGAGTAACAAGGCAAGGTAAAACAAATAGTTGTAACAGCCAAGTCATGTGTTTCATAATTCGCCATTACGAACCGTGGAACAATGGGACACGTGGACGAATGTTAACGGTAAAACAAATTATTTTACTCATTTCTATAAATAACAGGAAACTCGACTGAAATAACAGGATGAATGTCATTACTCAAAACATAATGATTTTTGTATGTGAAGATAAAACACGTCGCGTCGTAGTGCGTCGGTAGCAAAGAACTATAATGAGGGAACTTAAACAAATAGCGTTGACTTAACACGAATTTAATATATTTTCCGTTTAAGTAGATTTATATAATAAATTTAAAATATAGATTTTTTTTAGCTTCACGCTATATTCCGCATATAGCAGGGTAAGCAGAGGGAACCTGAGAACCTAGTGTGAAGACACTCACCACCCCACTTTTCGCCTAATTGAGGCATTGCGTGCTGATGGCGGAACTCAACGTAGCGCTTTTGTCTTATTACCAAACCAAGGAAATAAAAATATTAAACTTTAACATTTCCTGGAGTGGGAATCGAACCCACAACCTGTCGCGATTACAGTTACACGCTTGTACCTCTGCGCCACGACAGGCGTTCCTAATATGGAAATATTTCTAAGTATTTGAAAGAGATGCTTTATACCATTTCATACTAATGAGTGTTGGGTTTTAAGTAAAAAAAAAAGATGGTACAAAAATAATAAAGAGGGTTGTGTAGTCTAACTCATTAATATAAATGTGGCAGATTTTGCTAATATGATATTCCTGAAACAGCGTAGAGACTAGACCGAGAACTATTGTAAAAGATGAAATAAATCTGGAAGTACGCAAACAAAAGTAAATTTATTAGTTATATACATAAGTATAAGGAAAGTAAAAAAAAATATTTCTAACTTGTTAAAAAGACGAACAAGATTTAAATGTAACAATAACATTAAGGCTCTATTGACCCTATAACATTGAATGGAAGAGTTTAGAATATATGAGATCACTATGTCAAATTTTCAACATTAAACATCAAATCAAGCTTTTATTACGGTTATAAAAAATTGTCATTTTTATAAGTGAAATACTTTACGATATAGTAACTTACAGGAGGGAATGAAATCTGGCATCATTAAATATAATATGAAAAATGAATAGACAATGCTAATATTTTTCAATGACATAATAATTCATAACGGATATATTAAAACAAAATTTTAAATACTTCACAACTCTTTAACTACTTCTTTGACGTATATTTTTGTTTAAAAGGAATATAGTAATTTTCGCGTAAACGAAGCCAAGTAGGACATTAAAATAGGAAGCTATAAGTAATATAATAATTATTATTTAATATAAATACATACTTAAATTTATTGTTATGTACAAATATCTATAACACCCAAAGAATTTAATAATAACAAGGGTCGAACAGAGGGCAGTCACTGAAATCATTCATTAAAACGATACAGCTGTAGTAATTCGAAACCACATTAAAAAATCTCGAAACTAATTAAATGATCGTTTGATTAAGTTACTCTTACTCAATCCAAGTCTTTGAATTTAAGAGTAATAAACTATGAGGCAATACCAAAGACCAGTTTTTATTAATAAAATATAAAATTATTTCATAATATGTTTTCTAGAAGTTTTTTGCTATGTTAAAATTCAGTTACCCGCTAAATGAGTGGTAGACAATACACATCCGAAACTACCAAGCGTAGAAACCTTTAAATTTGGCATTATGGGTTGAAGATTTTCATGAAAAGCGTAGTGGGTGCACTAAGAAAGGATTTTCCCAAATTTCTAGGGGAACGGAAAAATAGTACCATTGGATTCATAGCTTCCATGCAAACGAAATTCCGGGTTATAACTACTACAACACTTACAAACGTTGCTTGTAATAACACTATAGAAACACACATCACATGTATTACTGCAGTCCTTGTTATTTATCCTCAACTTTTATTACATACAGAAAGGTTAAGGACGGAGCTATAAAGTATATAGAATATCTGTATACTTGTGACTTATTTTTGTTTCTTGTTCAGGCGTCTTGATCAAAATGCAGCAGTGATTTGAACTCACCTTTACCTGAAACAAAAGAAAATAATCATTTAATAAATATATTTAATTTAAAATGGATATGATTATGATAAAATATACGTGATTATTGTTACTACGCGTTGACATGTTTAATTCAATTTGAGTTGTTTGTTCCTAACAACTATTGTAATAGGTGATTATGCAATTGTTATTCTTTTATAAGTAAATACACATAGCTAGTGTAAATCCGATACTGTTGTCATCTATTATCGTTTGACTTTAAAATCTATATATAAATACGTGAAGCAAAAACTTTGGACTCCTTTTTAGGAAAATTACGCGGACGGAGGAGCATGAAATTCGGCACACTTACAGTTTATGTATATAGAAGGAGGGCAGAATTCAAACATTTTTTTTTAAATAATGCTACACATACTACCATGGTTAGATATGCATGTTTATATAAAGTGACATATACATTGAGAGACAACGCGTTGTTAACGCGTCAACGGGAACTCTTGTTTTATTTATTACCAGACTAGCTACTTATCTTTATGTTATGACGAAATACACAAATTCTTTATATGATATTTTGATGTATATAACTATAAAATTCTTCGATATTCGTTCAGTACGTTTTGTGTGAAAAAATTACAAACAACCATCCCTTCATTCTCACAAACTGGAAGTCATAATATTAGTAAGACTATCGAATTTAGCATCGAAATCTACCGGATTTCATCAACTGTATCAAATCTTAATAGACAATAGAAAGTCTGATACCGTTCCACAAGGTTGATAATTTGGGATCTAATCCAATCAAAATCAATTGTAGCTTAGCAACAGTTTCTTCACAGTAACTACAAATTAGACACGGTTAGTGCTACAGTTAACGATTGTAGAGTAATTATGATCAATTTAAGCGAGATATTCCGAAGCCAACTATTAGCGTGTTCTGTTTAAACATGCATACCTTTTAAAGCCTCAAAACTGTATCATGTGATGCCATAGAAATCTTTTAGAACAAGCGATCTAAGGATTCATTCTTAGAACGGGGTCAATAAACTTGATATATAAATTTGCTGATTGTAGTTACGTAGTAGTACGTAATATAATCTGAGAAGTGGATGTAATAAGAATTATTCATATATAGATATGTCGTACTCAAGTACTTATACGTTTTTTTGCAGAAGTTTTGGTTTGGCTGTATCAAAAGAGCTTTTTTTTTTTTTTATTGATAACGGACGGCAAACGAGCAGAAGGACCACCTGATGGTAAGTGGTTACCTTCTATAGACATCTACAACACCAGAGATGTTGTAGATGTTGCCAACCTAGAGGATACAATACTGATGGAAAGGGGGACAATGTAGTAGTCCACTATCAGAACCACCACATTTTGGGGAAAGGATGGGTGGAAAGGGAAATTCGGCCATAGCGCCATCGGGAACCGGAACACATCATTAGATATTTGGCGGTTCGTCTTTGACATGATAGTGGTCGCGAGCCAGTCGGAGACGAACCTCCTACCACCTTGAAAAGAGCTACAATTAATGAAGCAATATTATAAATAATTTTGTACCTTTTTATAGGATCAATCAAAAAAGGACACTACACTGCAATGTATATTTAAATAAACCTAATAAAACATCTGTAAGTACTTTTTTGTCGGTATGTAGTTGAAACTTACAGCCTGGCACGCGTAATAAGAGATGTAGGCTGACATTCATGATTTTTTCTTCGGTACATAACTACAAAAGTCATTCTGTAAATATTAGCTAAACACATTCAACATACGTGTTTAAATATTTTTGACTTAATAACAGCAAATAATATTCATATCATAAATCTAAGCCACTGAGACTATTAGAGAAAAAAATCTCGGCTTGAGCAAATATTTAAAAGATAACGGGTAGCGCAAGATTAGGTAAGTGCGAGAAAAAGTAGCTCAGCGAACATTTTCACACTGATAAACTTTGTTATCGTCATTTTCTTCACATTTACAAATAAGAAATATCACTTGATAGTGCTTAAGCAACTGAGGTCAGGGAATCATTATATCATGTTAATACATCAAGGAAAAGCTATGTACTCTCTACAAAAAGTTATGAGGACGGATGAGTATGAACTTAGGCAAATCATTAGTTTATACGGAAATAGTACATAAGGCTTAATTCTTTATTTTATTACTTATGTACATAAACTTAATAAAATATATACTATGATTTATGTTGAGTTCCGCCACTAGCACGCAATGCCTCAATCTGGCGGAAAGTGGGGAACGGAGTGTTTTAACACTAGGTTCCTCTGCCTACCCTGCTATATGCGGATACAGCGTGAAGCCAATACGACAAATGCACTTCAAAGCACGACATTACAAGTATATAATATATTGATAGTAAAGTGTAATCCTTCAGGGATGGCTTTGCTTCAATTGGGGAAATATTTCTAAACAAACATTAAATGTCCAAATCAATGCGACGGACACTATAAGCTACTAGACAGTAGTGGAAGTATAGCTAGATTTTCTCTGCCAAAAATTCGCACGATATAGAAAATAAACAAGAGCCAGTGCAAACAGAGCGTGACACCAATATACAACGGGATGGAGTACTCGTCATCATCCACTTAGCACGTTTACAGATCGCCGTCTTGACCAATCAAGTAGTTAACCTATGACTGACAATTGTAACGGTTGCTGCATCTAAAAATACTTTAGATGCTCCAAAAATGTTGACTTTATTTAACTAAACTAACCACTCTAAGTTCTAAGTGTTCACTTTTATGGGAATTATAAGGCAAGCCATCTTTATGCTTATTATCCGTGACCACGGCCTTAACACTGTTTTTTTTTTTTTTTTTTTTTTTTTTTATGGATAACGGATGGCAAACGAGCAGAAGGACCACCTAATGGTAAGTGGTTACTTTGCTCATGAACATCTACACCACCAGAGATGTTGAGATGCGTTGCCAACCTAGAGGATAGAGACGGAAGGAGGATAATGTAGGTAGTCTGTTATCGGAACCACTACATTTTGGGAAAGAATGGTGGAAAGGGGAAAACCTGGCTTACATGCCATCGAACTGAACACATCACAAGATATTTGGCGGTTCGTCTTTGATGATGATAGTGGTCAGTGAGCCAGACGGAGTGGGACGAACCTCCTACCACCAAATCACTGTGTTCAATCGTGTGTGATTCATAAAAAATACACTTTTGTGAAAATTAATCTATTCATTGAACTGATCGCTTATACAATCTCCCTTATATTCCATGTAACCATGATTTACAAAGAAACGAGCTTTTATGTCCTACATACATATGTGTACATTGACGTCATTAATACAGGAACTGGTGTAACAGATGCGCTATACTAATTTTTAAACATTTCTTTTACTTTATTTGGGTATAACTATATATAATTTTTTAATAATATTTGTTTAGCCATTGTGCAAATCATGGATTTTACGAAAAAGACAAAAGTTTGTAGAAAAATCACTTCATTACTATTGTGTCGTATTTAGGTGTAAGTAAGGTCATCGCCCTACAATATAATTAGGGGGATTTAAATTTAAATACTCAACAATAGTTGAACATAATAATGTTTCCTATGAAATTTTCAATTTTACATGATCAATGATCATTGAGTTTTATTCGTATTCATTTTTCTAACATATGTTAATATTTGCTTGAATAATGTTTTGAAAAATTATTCAGAACAAATCTCAAATATTTCTCTACTACCTATATTAAAATTATAACTGTTCTAAGACATGCTATTATGTAAACTAAAAGCTCTTGTAATTTAGTTTATTTTAGTCATCGAGCATATCGTCATAATTCTTGACTTTTTATATCGATGATCGCATCAAGTAAACACACGAGAGAGCATAAAGGTTACATACATACAGACAGGCCAAAACGAGATTCATGATGGACCATGACCCAGATTACGTGTTTGTTGAGAATCGAGTGGACGCGATGCTCAACACTACTAACTACTACGGAGTGCGAACACAAACATAATCAATTGTAAATTTATTTTAGGTGAATGTCAACCAGTGAATATCTTGGTGAATTGTTTGTTTGAAATTCTTATTAAGTTATTTTAAACAGTATAATATTCTGTAATAACATAAGTAGTTATTTTGTTTAATCAAAAACAATCTAGATATATTAATATAGTATGATAGTATGCGTGCTTTGTTGCGGGGTCCAACGCCACAAATTGCAAAATTGTAAAACCAGATGGGAAAAGATGTATAGATGAATGTATCTGAAACCCTTCTATTATATTAAGTGATTGATAGACAAAGCACAGCCGAAGCTTTAGACGTGGAAAGCTGCCATTTCTCACATTAAAAACAAGATTAAGGATTAAGGAATGCCTTCACCAAATTTAATATTATGTTGAAATTATAAATAATATAATGCGGTTCATAATATTTAAGCCCACAATACGGTATAAAGGTCATGTATTACGTTTGCTCAAAAAGAAGAAAATTAAATTAAAAATTAATAACAATAACCACAAGACGAATTACCAGAAAGTATAAAGCATTATAGTTTATGTTCAAAATTTATAGGCCATTAGTTATATTTTGTTGTTATGGTTTTGGGCTATGAACCGAACAACAAAGCCTCCCAGAAGTATGGGAAATGTGTGGGTTTTCATGTATATTGTTACTTTCCCAACCTTTTTTAAGGCCTAAACGTGATTGATTACATCCGCCCACGTTAAAAGCTTTCTGGGGTATTGCTTTCATGGTTCGCAAATTTCGCTGTATCAACTACATAATATAATTATTTAACAGTATCATCAAAATCTTACTACTTTTACATAAATTACTTACATTGCAGATAGTTTCATCTTTAGGATATTATAAAACATTTGTTCGTTTTTATTTTCAGTATCAATATTCTAACACGAAAATATATTCTTTAAGCCATTTCTCCATTTATGATTTAATAACATTTTAGATATATTCATAAGTATAACAAAAAATCACTCAAAAATATTCTGTTTTAATCCGAACAAAATCATAGTGGTAAGTTTATTTATTATTGACAGATTTGTCATTGCAGCATGAGACATCACAACACTGCAATAAACATTTAGTGCGATGCATATGCATGAATCTATTTAATACAATAGTTACTACTTGACACGTAACAGAATTTAAATTAAATTAACTTGTATGTTGGTAAGCTTAATAATCTATGGGTTTTATAAATCGGCGCCATGTTTACGCAGGCGCCGCGCCGTCAAGCAGCGCAGTGCGCGTGCGCAGGGCGGATACTGTATATAAATAGCGACTTGTCTATTTTTGTCGGGACATAGCGCCCAGAGCGGGCCATGTGCCACTGGAGATGTCTGGGTTCAACTTGTTAAAATTCATTGAATTCCTGTAATGAATCACTTAGGAAATATGTATTTCAACACATTTAGATCAGAAGACTGAGTTTAAGTATTTTTTGTCCTATTTTAAAAAAAACATAATATATGAAATATACATAGGTATAGGGACATTCTCATGTAATCTATGATGGTGTGTGTCTTTCATATTAAATCTTCGCTGCTTTTTCTAACAATACAACGCATTCCAAGAGAGGTCAAATGCTAACGTTTGTTTATCTCGTCACTTACCACCGCCCAAACATTTCGCGTGGGAAAATATACTTTATCACACATGATAGTTTCACGGCATACTTATCTCATCGTTCTTATGACGTGCTCCACAACGCCTTTGTGTCACAACAAGAAATATGACTGAAAAAGAAATATTGCAGACATGCATATGTCTTTCATAATTCTATTAGAATTTTTATTAATTAACACTATAACAATGTAAAAAAGTAATTTTGTAAAGACATTTATTTTGTTGATAAAAAAATGATATCTTGTTGCTAATGTACATTATTCGTATAACGGCTCTTGGGAGAATTCAACGAAATCGAATCTCTGGTCTCAGAAGGTCTTACTCGGAATTGGATAAGAATCCACTTTTGAGTCAGGACCAGTGACGAATAATAAACGTGTGTTTCAACATGAAGTGATTATTGCTTAAATAGCAGTTCAAATTAAGTATGAAAATATAATATTTCTTTTAATTATTTGGAACAAACTAATTATAACAAAGGATCATTAATAAGCAAAAATAACATACTTTTAACAATATTATTGTAATCTGTAGATTTCCTAGCATATATATTTAAAGATTTGTATAGCATATAGCATATGTATTTATAGATGTATATCTAACTACATCTAATTATTGTTATTGTTTTTTTTTAACCTACCTATGAGTTCTAAGTATATATCTCGTGTTTCCTCTACAATAACGTTGATATTTGTAAATTATAAATGCGGGTGGTCTTAATAATAGGGTTGAATTTAATATGAATCTTATTCATTAGAAGAATGAGTTGCTTTATTTCGTTTTAATAAATGCATTGCCCTAAATGAAATTCGTAATTGGATTGCCACATGTTTCTTGCAACTTGTTTTAAAACTGAGGTCTGTATATCATCTTAATAATTGACATTCCATACCTACTGGGCGTTTGACGCTCACGGAGTGTTTTGTAACATTTTTCCTTTTGTTGCTAATGTAACACTTTCGAATCGTATTAATAGCTCAATAAGAGAACACGCTTCTAACCAAACTGAATATAGGTATGCTTAATCCATCTAAACATCCACGGGATTCAAACCTGCAATATTCAGGTTATTTCATCACACTATTGAATACGCTAAGACAGTTTTCATTATTATTATATTAAACATTCTTTAAAAGATAGACATTTATTAAGTAAAAGACAAAAAGCTTTTTAACTGACAAAGAGATTCGCATTTTTTTGATATCAAGACAAGATGCGGCAGGAACAGTATTCGAATATTTTCAGTGCATTGACCTGCCTTACGACCCCCCTACTCGAGACGGCTTCTTTGCGGATTACGACTAAACCGGATTTTGTGACTAAATTCAGAACAAAAGATGCTATTTACGGATTCCTGTAATTTATTATGGGTGACAAATCTGTAAGAAGATAGTGGAAAAATGTATAGAAATAAATGAGTTTGTTCTGGATGATAGATAAATGTTTAAATAGATATATATATAACTTGCAATGTCTTTTGTTGTAAATTTTATAAGTCCATTGGTTTAGAATTTTAATTATAAAATTATATATTTAAAGAAAATTTTCGAAGATGAGCATAATAGTAGAAAATCAACATTTGTTTTTGACCATATATGTATATAACAAGTAAAAAAACATTGAATACAAGTCAAAATACTACTTTTATTATTGCTTAATATCTATTTTTATTTGTAGTCTCAACTTGTTGCATTTATAAGTGACGTGTTTCAACTAATATTATTGCATCAATATTCTTAGCTTTTGCGGAAGCACTCGTATCAAAGAACGAGTAATAAGTATGCTTAAAATACATATTCGCACATTATCGAACGTCGACCAGGAAATTGCAATACTCAATGTGGTAAAGAAAAACTAGAAATTGAATTATTTAACATATATTTAACTTTAGTACAAAATAATTTAATTTAATGAAATAATCTATATTCAATATGAGTTAGTCATATGTTTTCATAATGTAGCCATATTCTAAGTAATAAAAACTTTTTATATGATAAAATATAAAAAAAAAACTCAATCCTATTTAATACAATACCATCTTCATAGAATTGATGACGTTCATATATTAAATATAATGGTTTCTCCACTTGGACTTTTTCCTGTCCTTAACCCAGACTTAATAACTGGAACTCAAATTACATCACAATATTATGTCACCTATTCGTGACTACTGTACATGTAAAATTTTTTTATTTATATTTTTTTATATGGACATAGAAAAAGCAACTACTTTAATAAATATTAATTATACAGTCTGAACACAATTATGTTTATTACTTACTGACTGTATAACTAAAAAAATATTTGTACTTAACGCAATTTCAAAATGTAATTATAAAATAAATTATTAATATTTCAATATTGATTGTACGATTGTATTTAAATTATTTGCATCTCTCCGCCCTAGTCAGATAAAGCACGGCGTTGAGTGTCGCCACGTTACACGCAATGTCAAAGCGGAGTGTCTTGGCACTAGGCTCTTTTTCTACTGAAATTGCTGAAAAACATATGAAATGTAATTTCAAATTATTATTATTACTAGTGGCCCCATAAATGCATTAATAACGCATTGCGTAGTGATGTATATGTCACTTTGTATGAACATGGATGTCAAACCATGGTAGTGTGTGTAACATTTATTTTGTTAATTTAATATACTTTTTATAGATTATTTACAAAAAAATATTAGCATTCTGCACTCCTCTATATAAACTACAAGTGTGCCAAGTTTCATGCTCCTACATCCGCTTAATTTTCGTAAAAAGGAATCCAAAGTTTTTGCTTCGTGTATTTAAATATAGATAAAAATAACCAATACCCGTTGTATAGTAATCTCAGTGTAGTTACTAATCATTCAACTTTTGAAATCATGAGTCAATGTTTTGAGTGAGGTCAGAACTCAGGTATAGAACTCCGGCCAGATTAAAGATATATGTGAAATAACGGTTGGGAACGATCGATTTTACAAATCTGACTTTAAAATAACGGAGGACACTGAACATAAACTCCGAGTGCCATATGTGGTTCGGTACGTGCATGACAGCACCAGGTCATATTGTACACTATAATTAACATAATAACCTCGTAAGAAATAAATTAAATAAATATATGCTTATGCCGCAGTGTCGTGACGCAGTGTGAACGTGTTTACCTGCAAGCAAGGATTGTGGGCTAAGATCTTATTCATGGAAATAATTATATTATAAATATTTTGCTCCCCACTTTGTTGAATTGTTGTAAGAGAACGGAGTGTCTTAACACTAGGTTCTTAAGTTCCCTCTGCCTACCCTGCTATATGCGGGATACAGCGTGAAATTAAAAAAAAATATATATATTTTGATATCCCCATATCGTAATGCAAAGTGGGTCATTGCCTTCTGTTACTCAACACACTATGTGTTTGTAGAACTTGACAACAGACCAATCTTTCAACAGTTCACAATGTATAAGCCTCGAAATTGGCGTCACCTAAAAATACTATTCATTTTTAAATATTTTCGAGTTGCTTCCATCCATATATGTATGTATTTATTAATTAAACTCATTATATTATATAATGTATCATACTTCAATTATTAAATACCAACATTACGTACAAGATACTTACGATAAGATAACAAGCTCGATAACGCGCTGTGTAAAAAGGAAGTCTTTAAGAAAATTACTGCAAAAAGAAAACATTGAGCACAAAGGACCGGTTGAGGTCAAGCAATTGTTTTTAATGGATCGGTAAATAAAAGGAGCGGTGATATGGACCTTGACCTAACATGCGGCAGACGGTAGTAACATGAAACTAAAACGCTGTAAATCATTATGTTAAGTAATTTATACTTTATTATGTTTTTATAGAATAGTGTTGTACAATGAAAATATTTGCAAAATATACTCATATTGTATATATTCACGCTTTTTTTAAATAGCAAGGTAATTTAGAGAGAACCTAGCGTGAAAACACTCCGTTCTCTATTTCCTCTTGGAACTCAACTTCACGTTTTGCTTTACCAGGATGGGGAAGTGAAACTAATTTAAATATAATCATTCCCCTGAGTACCGATCGTACCCATAACCGGTGTTTACAGTTAGACGTTGTCCCACTGCGCCAAGATGGTCTCACGAAAATATATTATTGACTTACATACTTTTAAGGAAAGGTAATAAATATAATTATAATCACAAGACATAGTGTAAGTTACGATAGGCATTAAAAGTTTTAAAGAAGAAAGCTAATGGGGGAAATATGAAGAAAAATTACGCTATGATCGATATTGGTTGCTAAAACAAACGAGATATTCTCGAGTATTGTTGATATTACACATACGCGAGTGAAGTCAGACCTTTATAATTAGACGTTTGAACTAAAACATGTTCCAGTTTAAAATTACAGCTTATACATGACTAAGGTTTGTAAATATAATTTATTAGTTATTTTTTGGTTGTTTTTGATTCTCAATCTAAATAGAGACTAAGTTCTTCAGCTTAGACCGTGGAGGTACACTTGGGTCGCAAGTTCAACCATTGCTCCAAGCTCGTCTTCCTGAACGCCATGGACCATGCATCGACACGGTGACCCAAAGAATTAACACTGAAATACTGTGTTTCTTTCTCTTTTTCTTTATTTACAAAGAGTTCTTTTATGTTCTATTCATAAATCAAGTTTGTCAAAATATTAAGTTAACATAAAATTTAAAAAAAATTACGTAATTTAATACGGTAAATTTAATAGTAAGGTTATATGTACAACGTAAAATGCTTGTTAGTGTAAATTTAAAGTCTAAAGTGATTCAACCTTCAGCAATCAGTGCCTTACATCATGTAAATTCATACGTTTCACAGTTTTACCTACATTTTGTACCATGTTTCCAGTTTCAATATTTCTTTTTTTTTTTTTTTTAATGGATAACGGATGGCAAACGAGCAAAAGGACCACCTGATGGTAAGTGGCTACCTTTGCCCATGACCATCTACAACACCAGAGATGTTCTAGATGCATTGCCAACCTAGAGGATACAGATAGAAGGGGAGGACAATGTAGTAGTCCGCTATCGGAACTACCAGATTTTGGGGAAAGGATAGGTGGGAAAGAGGAAAGCCTGGCTTACATGCCATCGAACCGGAACACATCATAAGATATTTGGCGGTTCGTCTTTGACATGATAGTGGTCGCGAGCCAGACGGAGGACGAACCTCCTACCACCAAAAAAAAATTTCGTTATAATTAATCTTTTTAATAATTTAATTTTAAATATTTATAATAAATATTATTCCTGTATATTTAATAAGTACACGTAGTAGTTTATCATAGTAGTGACTAGTGCTGTTTGCTCAGTTCGATGACGTCATTAGCGGTTGTGGCAAAACCGGTCGCGATCATGCGTGACCGCTACAGTAATTCGCGATCCTGAATCATCCCGCATAATGTTGTAATTGCGATATATATATGTATACACATTTAGTGTTCTAAGAAATACTATATTATATTTTTGTCTGTATTTAACAAACCTTTTGGATTCGTCTATTTACGATAATGTTAGGTTTTTTTTTTTTTTT
>JAKGSA010000494.1:80086-140671 GCA_033558755.1 Philaethria dido
GGACGCTTGCAACACCAGGGGCATCACTTACGCGTTGCCGACCGTTCAAAAACCTATTTATTCCCCTTTTGAAGAACCCCATATTGTAGCTCTCTGGGAAAATCTCGGCAGGGAGATCATTCCACAATTGGAGAGCCCGCGGAAGAAAGTTCCTTTGAAATCGAACTGTTCGGGACCATTTAGGCTCCAAAGTGTGAGCATGAACTCCCTGTCGATGGCGAGCGGTGCGATGGTGAAAAGTAGCCGTATAGTTAGGTGCGTATTGGATGATGGAACTCAACGCCGCATTTTATTAAACCAGCAAAGATCGGAATAATATGTTTCTGGACAATTTCTATATGTTTCACAAAATGCACGGTACATTTTGTATCCAGGAAAAAATAATTTTATAGTAAAATTTTCTTAATTTATACATTTATTTATTGTACTAAATGAAGAACATCTTTTGTTATGCACCTATAACGAAGTATGAACAAGCTAACTACTAGCAATTTGTGCAGTTACGTAAATTGAATGGCAATTTCTCAATGAAACAAGATAGATGAATGCTACTTGGAAATGTTATACCAATTTGAAGAATTTTGTAAAATAATTTAAAGTGACAACTAATAATATTCTTCAAGGCCTTATCATAGATATATGAATTTATAGATTATAGCTTCGTTCACGTGGTTAATGGCAGGCCAAACTGCATACATAACGTTATGTGTCTCGTTGCCATCTATGCGGTTAGTAGTCTCTTCGTGCATATGCTTGACTTCTATGTAAGTTTGGTTGTTCTTCTTGGCTTTGTAAATTTACAAAAAAAATAGTAAATGACAGTACTCGCATTTGGACGCAAAAGAAAGCGTCCAAATGGACGCAAAAGAAAGCGTCCAAAAGGACGTAAAAGAAATTAATGACGTATTTTACTATTGTCAAATATTTGTAGTGCGTTTAGAAATTGCTTAGCGATATAAATAATATAAAAAATGTGTCTTAATAAAAAAATCTAACAAAAATAAATAACATACATATAATAAAGCAAAGTTTAGTGTGAAATGAATATAATACATTTTAATCGATCTGGATGCGTGTACATTCCATCGTAGCGGAGTACAGAAATAGCTCCACTGACCACAATTATAATTAATAGTCATAGATTCTTATCGTCAATGGAACATCTTCATATGGCTGTTAAGTCGTAATGAGAAATAAATTAATTTCATTACACACAAAGTTAGATAACAAATGATGATAACATTAAGATATAAAATTTGACAAACTTGTTTATTGGTTTAGTGGTCAGAGTGTGAGTGCTCGGACTTTCTCACACAAGGCAGATTTGTGTTTTCCATAAATATTAATACTTTTTGGGTATTTATTTATACTAGCGTCCACATTGACGCGTTAACAACGCGTTTTCGAGCAACGTATATGTCACTTTATATAAACATCAAACCATGGCAGGGCATGGTGTGTGTAACATTTATTTTAATAATCTATATTTTTTATGCATTATTTAAAAAAATATTATAATTCTGCACTCCTTCATTATATAAACTATAAGTGTGCCAAGTTTCATACTCCTCCGTCCGCGTAATATTCGTAAGGGGTACAAAGTTTTTGCTTCACGCATTAATATATAGATATTAAAGTTCAATTATGTATTTTGTTAATCAATTGACACGTACCATTGAATACATTCATTTGGGAACCCAAATATTTATATGTTAACTGTTTTCCCGGTCTATTTATAAAAAATCATAGCTTTGTCCTTCTTAATAAATACTTAGATAGTAGGTACCTAGCCCGATAGCTTGCTATGTCGGACTCGGAACCAAGTCCGTGCTTGATGTATGTTAGTATCGAGATTATGAATACAAAAATTAGTATATAAACTATAGGTATATAAAAACGTTTTATATATTGCAAAATGGACATAAATGCGTTTGTTTTTATAAGCACTATACATAATTTATGCCGGACAAATTTGCATAAAGAAAACCTTTATTAAAATTCAGTAGCTGTACCAAAAACACAGATTGATCGCTTAATGCATTTTTGATATTTATTAACTTGTCGTATTGTAATCATGCTTGTATTATAAAATATTGACAAAGCGCGGCGTTAAGTTGTGCCAGTCAACACGCTATGTATAGAAATCAGGCGGAAAGCGACGATCGAACTGACTTAACATTACTTTCTCTTGGAATATCCTGCTGGGCGTGATAAAGCATGAATCTACTTTTTGTACTATGACATTTTCTGATAGATTTTGAAAGTTGATTATTATTGAAAATATTGTTTTAAATTTTTTGACATTTGCGCAAAAGAAGCAATTGGTAGTTGGAAGGAAAGGGGGAGGAATGCGCGCGACCGTTAGCGTCCGGCAGGTAGCCCTAGTTGGTGACACTGGTGAACTACGTCTTGATCTAACTCGATCTTAATACTCGTGTATTTTACTTTATAAGGTTAAGTTTTATATATCCATAGATATAAATAATATAAAATAAAAAAAAAATGGGTATGAGGTCGCTAAATTACTTGACTTCTGATATTTTGAACCTTGGTTTTGAAGCAATATATTAAACAAAGAGTTTTTCCTAACATTTTTTTTAATAATAAATATTTTTTACTTAACATAATCTGTCACAGATTATCATAACTTCTGTCATACAAAATAACATTAAAGTCATTGCCTAAAATGTTTTATCATAAATTAATATAGACAGGTACGTAATTGACAGGCGCTTTTAACCATGCTGTTAGAATGCGGGTTGCGTTTACTCGTTGAGTGCTGTCATAAGGGCTTTATTTATTGTAAGTGCTTGGACTTACATTATCGCATTTGAGATAACTAACATGCCCTTTCCTGACATGTGTAAGCATGATAGCAAAAGCTCTAAAATAATTATATATGCTGGATTTTACTCGAAACATTTAGCGAAATTATCGATTTACGAGTATGTTAAATAAATAATGACATCATTGTGGCGAAGTTGGAAATTGGCTCACTACACTCGATGATATTGGATTTTACGTTACCACATTATGTTTATATTTTAAAAAAATCATTCCGATTAGGGACTACAGTGGCGCAGTTATACACCGCTAAAGGCGATTGGTTTTATGAAATCTATTTCCACTTCGACACTTGGTTCGCTGTGATTGGTGCAACGTAGGAAAAGTCGTGACGCTGTATAAAATATTTTCAATTTTAAAACCTGCTTGAACAAAGCACAGCGTTAGGTTACGCCACGCAACATTTTATTACACCAAACAGACAATGAAAAAGCGAGGTCAGAGAAAATGAAGGTCAGGTTAAATTATAAAATTTATTTATCACACCTACTGCTAAAATGTTCCTTTTAAGTTAATTTTACCAAATTAAGAAATACGTAATCCATATTTCTGTGTTTACCTAAATGAGCAACAATAACGAATAAATTAACCGTGAAATACATATTCAGTGGATGGCCTCGCTTTTGAGTCACTGTTTGCTCACTCGTTTACATTTGTCCGGATATGAAAATTCCCTTTTAAATATGGTAAATTACCTGTGTTTTTAAGGTACATACTTAACTATAATATTAGCGTTATTTATTAAAAAAGTCCATGGAATATAAAAAATATTTCTGCAAAGAAATAAGTAAAATAGAAGTTTTTAACTTGTGTCTTTGACAAAGCGCGGCGTTGAGTTCCGCCACTCAGCACGCAATGCCTCAATTCGGTGGAACAAGTGGGGAACGGAGTGTCTGAGCACTAGGTTCCCTCTGCCTACCCTGTTATATGCGGGATACAGCGTGAAGCTATGTATGTTAACTTGTGTCATATTATATGAGAATGTTATTATATAATTTCATCGTCCGTTAACTACGATATTATTTAAGTAGCTCAGAGAATTTAACGGACCGGGGGCTTATAGGCTAAAATAATAAGTCAACGTCCTGCATCAATTGGTAATGAGCCTCATCAGCATTGAGGAACAATGAGCGGATGATAACGCCTTATCTATGCGGTGGGGAAGAGGCGCCGGAAACAAGCGACAACATGGCGGCTTCTCAGTGTATGCGCATACGCGATATAAACTACTTGCGAGACATCGCAAAATTGCATCGTCCGTTACGTCTTATCTTTAACGTCTTCCTTGACGTTTATGATTTTGGAATAGAGAATTATAGATGCGGTTAGAATATTCTTGATAATACGTTCTTAAGTTACCAATACGACAGCATTTTTTATGTGTTATTACCGCATAACTTTTTACTGTGTGAACTAAATTTGGTAATTATTTTATACGATAACTGTAGGAGGTTTGGGTAAATAATACGGTCATTCGGATTTATAAATTAATTATATTTCACCGAAAAGAAAGAGTACTCGAAAAGACTGCTTTTCGACTCCTAAGTTCTAACACGTAAAGAACACAGTATGAGTGGCGGCAACCATTTTATAGAAAAGTCAAAAGACATACTCATTATAAAAGATTAGTTTTTGTATAATAGTCAATTGACAATCTATAAAACAACTTGACAATTTAACAAGTCAGTTGACCAACTATAAATCAATTGATATTCCAACAATAACTAATACAAATAATATAAATAACAATTAGTTAAGATCTGATGAATTAGTTTCCGAGTTATTCGTAATTATAATTCTACTTTTTAATGCATTTTATTTGAAGTCTATTTTTAAACACACTGATCAACTCGGCATAAAAAATAATCTATAGAACAACAACAGCTACTTAGTAAATTAGAAAATTGTACCAGATAATAGACAAATAATACAACATAACGAATTATCGCATTAATATAAAATAAAGCCACTCTTATATCTCGTTATTGTTTTCAGCGATATAGTATGACACCTAATAAATAGTAAGTATTTTCTTTCTTATTTGAAATCCCTTGTAAATGTTGATTTTTTTGGGTTTATCCCTAGGCCTTCTACGGTAAATGATGCATATTTTTAAGTGCAGGCATTTTATGCTTAAATATTATCCTTATATTATTTAAATATATTTTTACCTAAAAGCAAATCAATTGCTTGATTTTTTTCAAATTTTATCAATGATTCTGTAAAACAAATTCTAACGCCTATTAAAAAATATATATTAAAAAAAAAATGGTGATTATGTTTTATGCAATTTGACGTTGACGCTATTTCAAGTTGACTTATCAACCTATTCACGCACAGTACAGACATATTGGTATGGAGTATAAATTTACGAAATATTAAGTTAAAATACCATTCAACCTGTTGTTGTAATATGCAACAAGCGCAGGTATGCAGGAGAAACCAGGTTTAACTAATAGTCGACTAGATCACTCAATTTCCTTTCTCTCCAATTAACATTATCGCTGACTACCTGGTACGTAGTTGTTTATGGTAACCATGCTTCAAAATTTGCATATGCTCATGAGTCCGTATATTGTTAATATACCTATTTTTTTTTTGTTTCAAAAAAATATATTTTTTTTTGTTTCAAAAATATATATTTTTTATGTCGATTAAATAAAGCAGTCTCGTCGCCAGTTTAAAGGCATAGTTCATATCATGTAATGAGAATCACACATTTATACTGTCAGTTACGAATAGGATGCTTTACTATTCAGCTATGAAGAAAAAATATATATATGAATCTTATTTCATATTGTAACGACTGTCGTGGCGCAGAGGCATAACTGTGCGATTATAAGCGCGACATGTTGTGGGTTCGATTTCTACTCCAGGAAAAGAACTTTTTCATTTCCTGGGTTTGGTAACAAGGCAGAGCGCGGCGTTGAGTTGCGCCACTCAGCACGCAATTCCTTAATTCGGTGGAAAGTGGGGAACGGAGTGTCTTAGCACTAGTTTCCCTCTGCCTACCCTGCTATATGCGGGATACAGCGTGACGCTATGTATTTATGTATGTATGTATTATTTCGTATTCAATCACTTAATAAAATACAATTCATAATTATTTACCGCACATACGCAATATAATTTACATTATAATAATGATCATTGAATAGATAATGAATTATTCATTCTATTGGATAACAGTGGGCGAATATCGACCGCCATTTTGAAAGTAATCCCATACTATTTGCGTAGGTGCAAAAATTATGGTCACTCTAATGGTTAACAGATGTTTATACTTCTTTTTGTGTTAAATAAATAACATAGTGTGAAATATATTAAATATAAATTATACTTTTTTATATATCATTTTTGGTATCAACCTTATTAAAAAATAAATATTTTAAAAAGGTTTAATGATTGTGGACGAGGCGAAAGAGGTATGCAGGGACCGTAGCGTTTGGAGCTTCGTTTTCTCTGAGTAGCCCGCTAGGGATAAAGCGTGAAGTTAGGTAGGTAGGTAGGTAATGTTAAAAAAATTATATAGCAGTAGTTCTGACATATAGTTTTCACATTAGCCATTTTCTAATGACAACATTTAAAAAAACTAGCCACCGTCAACATATCGTCCGCGAAGGACGCGTGCCTGCGTACACGCATCACGTTTCTCGCTCGCGCAAATTGTCGGCTCTCCCCTTACCTCGCAAATCAGGTACTGCTTTTATTACCATCAAAACCTGTTATAAACTCTAACTAAGCGAAGCAATGAACACTGATAAAATGCAAATTCCAAAAGTATTTTGGTGTAATTACTTATAATTTTTCCCAGTTTTAAAAATGATGCAAGCTTTTATGAAATACATAAAAATTAATGAGATGATAATCATTTTTTTCCTCCAATATTTCTATAAGTAGGATTTTTTATAACAAAAACTGCGACAAGAAGAGGCAAAAGTTCACCTGGTGGTAAATATCAACTCTCATCTAAACAATTGCCAGTTCATTCATGATTGGCAAGGAAACTTAATATATATTCTATCTTCTATTATATATGCAGAAATTTCTCAGTATAGTTTTTTAAAGTACTAACAATAATTATTGTTTTTCTTTACATAATTTCTATTGTTTTCAAGGTAGGCAACCTAACATTACTATTAATTTAATCTTTTTTATCACCTATGCATATAAAAAATGCTGAAAATGTGCAGAATTTAACACAGAATGCGGTTTTTCTAATCATGTTGTATAGGTTACAACAATTTTAAAATATCCTTAGAAATTAAACAGTACCATATACTTAAGGAAATATATGCAGAAAAAAGTTTAAGTTCCACAAACCTAAATATGTCCTTTAAAGATCTTTATCAAATCTTATTATAAAGAATAAAGATTAATTATTAAAAAGTAAAGATTGTGTTAATTTATTTTTACCACTTAAATAACAATAAATAATGAGTTTCATTAGCAGTATAAAACAGTTTTATTTCTTAATTAAGCATTAAAATACTTACTACTCACACTTTAAAATATAATTTCCTTTTGAAAAACACATGTATTGTTACAGAGAGAAAAGAGTTATAACATTTTGTATGTAAAGAAAATATCCTTTCAAATTTATATTGTTGAATTTCTCTCATATTTACTTGACATCTTCCTTCATATATATTTTGTTATATCCATATACACAGCATATATACATATATATTATCACACCAAAAAAACCAACTCACTTGAAAATATTCTTTTTCTTAGGTTTTGTGCTGACTAGAATAGCAATAGGCAATAATCAATTTAATCATAAAATATACAAAATCCTAACTGCATTATATTATTGAAATAATGATCTCCAATACATTTACAAATCTGTTAGCTGCTTTAATACTAAAATACTTATGAGTCAGAGGAGAAACAGGTAAACATCATTAATATAAGCATGACGGTTTCATGAGGTATCATATTTGTGCTAACTTACCGAAGCTTTCCGTCAACTTCAGCATAACTCCACCAATGTGCATGTCTCCCTTGACGACCATGGTACGCTTCTCGTTCAAGTCTGTCACGTAGATCGTGAGGTTCCATGATCCGTCACCAACTATTTCACCGTCTGCAAGCATTTTGACTGAATTCAAATTCACTTTACACTAAAACCGTGTCACTTCCGAAGGCACATCGCGAATATGTCTTAAAAAGTATTATGAACAACCACACTGTTACACAAATGACATGCGACTGCTGATAACGGTGCCAGACGATTGAAGGAAGACTGAGGACTGAGGTGTCAGGAGGGTGGCCGGAGGAGGTGTTGAATTCTTTTGATTGTGTGCTGGGTGACCAGTATCTAAATTTTTACTTAATTTAATAAATTAAAAAAATTAATAATTCTATTTTTTCTTTTAATGTTTCATTCATAAGTCAGTTATAGATTAATCTATTTATTTATGATAAAATCATATCGTAAACTTTAATATAAAATTTATTAAAACGAATAAAATTTATGAAAATATATTTTTTTCTTTAATGCTAAGGGTAATTTTAAAATGATGATATTAACTGTTGGTGTATACTTTGAGAAAATAAATTGTTTTACAAATCCCAAATTTTTTTTCCAAATTATAAACAATATTTAATGGGCAACTTAACTGGATCCGAAATTTTTACGCATATCCGATTGTCTAGAACGTCAACTTCACAAACGCATTTACGTCATTTCAGTATTCATTATATTAAATGACATTCCGTTCGGCGCTTATAATGATTACTAGAATATTTTTGATATTAATATAATATTATAATTTAATGAAATTATCTGCTCACTATAACAAATCAACGTAACTGTAGGAAAATATTTTTCGAATATCTTATATTTACTTGCGATCGTAAAGTTCTTTGTAGTTCAATGTAGTATTTATTTTTGTTATGATAAAGTATATAATATTAATTTGCATGAAGAGTTCGGTTTACATATGAGTCATAAATACAGAAAAGAATGCAATATGGTTGCGAAAAATAAAAACAAAGGTAAATTAAACATGTATTCTATAAGAAATTAATATATTTTCTCGTATTTTATATATTATTTTATTGTTTCAGTACTATCATGTTCTACGCCGGAACATAAAATAGATACGACATTCAAAGATAGTGATTCTGAAGCATCAAGTCCTGTGCCATTTATTTGTACACAGGATGGCGTTGAAGGAGAGAGAGATGTTGTATGGAATTTTAATACACCAACTTCAAAACCAAGCAGATCCCACATAAGAAATGTGACACCAGTTAGTAGAAGAGTTAAAGAAATAATAAAATCTAAAGTAATAGACAAAATAGCTCCAAGACGTAGAATGGCAAAAGCTTCACAGAAAAAAACTGAATTTCTACAAGATCTTATCACATTAAATCAAAATTTGTTTGAAATACTGCCTAAGAAGCCTCTAAAGATTGAAAAGCCTCAATCTGAGGAAGATATTTTTAGTGATACAAGTGATAGTTCTCCTAGAAGCACTACCAAACACAAAAATCGATGTCTAAGGAAAAATGTGTTGAGTTCTAAGTTTGTTAATGTTGAAACAGATAATGGCTTGGAATCAGATGATTCTATAAATGAAGATTTAATAAAAGTAAGTCAAATGGTGGAAGATAAAATTTTATGTAATGAAGTTCAGGAAGCAAAAAGGCCCCGTCTTGGATCTGTACATAAGTATATAAAGCCGAACCTAAAAGTAGAAATTGATCAAGACTCTATGGATGCAATTTTAAGCAACATTAACTTTGATTCTCCCCTTGTAAAAAATATTAAAAAATGTGAGTCACCAAGATTAAATAATGATTCATTTGATAATTTACTTGGAAATTTAAATGATAGTGCATTAGAAAGGCTCTCACAAATTACAAGTAAAAATGATAAAAATTTTATTAAAAAAGAAAATATCAATTGGACAGAACATATAGTATGCAATAAAGAAAGTCCTTCAAGTAAGTCCACTTTTGGTAGACACAATTCTATGCCTGAATCCCCATCAGTAAATGACACTAATAAACCTTCAACCAGTGGAATGGTATTTGGAAGATACAATTCAATGCCTTTTAACAAGGAAGGTAATGTATATTCTATTTTTTTTATTAATTAAATAAATTAATTATTTTAATGCAACTAATTCATAAAGTCAGCAAATCTCAAAATTAAAAAAAAAAACAATAATTGTGATTATGTTGTACTGACATGTTTTTTGTTTTAGATGATTCACCTTTACGGTGTACACCTGATGAAATAAAGAAGAAACATAGAATGGCCAAAGAAAAACTCCTTGCTAAAAGACAATTACCATTCACTGCTTCGGAATCTTTGATTCCAACACAAAGTTCCTCAGTTAAAAAGAATATTGCTTTTACATACAAAATTCCATCAGCAAAAAATAAAACTGAGCCCCATACAAATGAAAGTACACAAAAATCAATTGTAGAAACATTAAATAATACTAATAATGAAAAACCAAATTCTGACATTGATGTAAAATTACTGATTGAGAAAAAGAGGCAAGAAGCATTGATGAAGCTAAGGCGAAGGCAGCCTCAAAAATAAATCCTCTTGAAATAAATATATCTGAATAATGTTTAATATTTAATTTTATATGAAATGTTAATCAAATTATGTGATATTAATGTATTTTGTGTGTAGTGCCTTACCCATCTGAATTACTTATTTGACTATAATAAAGTTTTATTGTGATTATGAAGTTTATTTTTTATATAGGTAATAGTGTTATTGTTATGTAGAAAGATGTCAGTATTTTTGAGTAAAATAATTTTCATTTGTCTGTGAATTAGGATTATATTTAAAGATTATTACTTATCACATTCTCATTGATATGTATTCGGCAGACCAAAGTCTCATAATTCATCTGAGTCTCAAATCGGGCGAGTATCCGTAACGAATTTCCGAACGTAAAAAAAATAAGTAAAAAATCTTCTCTCCTGAGTAAAGAATATATCATTAAATGTAATTAACAATTTTATTTTATATAATTATAGAAATAGTTCTTACAAAACGTAAAACTAATTATTTACTTAAATTTTTATTCCTTGAAAATCATTCGCTTCTTAGCGATGTACTATATAAATGGCATACGACGTTCCGATTGTTTGACATTATAAAATGTCATTGTCATTGTTTTCATTTTAAAAGGCGAAATTTATGGCAAAAAGTCGACGATATTAAATAGTATTTTTATATTATTTACATAGAAATACGAAAGTGTAGTACATTACAACGCCAAATTTAAGATCTGAAGGCTAAATTTAATATGCTTCTAATATAGATACTATAATTTGAAAAATTAAGTTTCTTTATCATTAAACAGATAGCCACATAGTGATATTTTTTTTACAAAAACTAGCGTAAGTGGCAAAAGCAGCTTTTAAGTATGGCGCTCTCTTATATTCGTCAAGTTAGTAGAACTGCATGCCGCATGCAAGTTTCAAGGATTGGAAATAAACGAACATTAAGTTTTACTCAACCTGCAAGGCTTGGAATGATACCTATAGTGGTTGAACAAACTGGCAGAGGAGAGCGAGCTTACGATATATATTCAAGATTACTTCGCGAACGAATTATATGCCTTATGGGACCGATTAATGATGATATTAGTTCTTTAGTTGTGGCTCAATTACTTTTCCTGCAGTCAGAATCTAGCAAAAAACCTGTTCATCTTTATATTAACTCTCCAGGTGGAAATGTGACTTCTGGTCTTGGTATTTACGATACTATGCAGTACATAACCCCACCTGTAGCTACATGGTGTGTTGGACAGGCATGTAGTATGGCCTCTCTACTTTTGGCCGCAGGGGCACCAGGCATGCGTCATGCACTGCCTAATTCACGCATTATGATTCATCAGCCTTCAGGTGGTGTCAGAGGTCAAGCAACTGATATCCAAATTCAAGCAGAAGAAATATTAAAGTTAAAATCTCAAATAAATGCCCTTTATGTTCGGCACACTGGATTGCCTGCTGAGAAAGTGCAAAATTCTATGGAGAGAGATTGTTTCATGTCACCGACAGAAGCAAAAGCCTTTGGTTTAATTGATAATGTTTTGGAACATCCTCCATCTCATGCAATGGAAAATGAATGTGCATCTGCCTCTACTTCTAGTACCACTACAACTACAACAGATTAATAATTGTGACAAATAGATAGTATGAAATGATTTGTTGTTAATATAAAAATATACAAAATTTATTTTTTAGATTTTTCAATTCTTATTACCTCTAATACTACAGGTTTAAAAAACATGCTTAATATACTGGTATCTTATTATTACATATGCTAAACTATATTGTTATTACCACCTACCTATGTTCTGATATCTAAAACTATAATAAAAATAATAATTAATTTTCCATAATAAAATACTTTATTAAAGCTATTTAAATGACATAACTCTAATAAAATTAATTCAAACTCCTAATTTTTACAAAATGCCTTCTGTGTGTTTTTGTTAATCCAGGTGTAGTAATATGAAACATTAGTATATACTGGCAATGCTGGATATGAACTTAGTTTGTATGACAACAAACCAATTAGTTGATTATTTGAAGTAACCAAGCCACTCCCAGAATCTCCTCTGTAAAAATATAATTATTAAAAAGACTTTTTTAAATTTTTGTTGAAAATGTAAGACATTATTAAGTTAAGAACTCATAAGTGCTTTGTAAATTTATTTAGTAATAGCAGAAAATTGTAATAATATTATCCTATATCTAGCTTAAATTATTCGTTTTTCACATTAAATATAACTTAGCAGTTTGTTATAAATGTTGTAGTGAGATTTATAAGTTGATATTGAAGTTACAAAGTTTGTTTTAAGTTTTACACATTTCTCATATATAGCAGGGACGTCAGAGATAGCCCAGTGTTAAGACACTCCGTCTTCCAATATTCTACTAATTTCGATTAGCGGAATTCGAGGTAGCGGAACCCAACACCGCGCTTGCGTTATGAATATTTTTTTTAGCTTCACGCTGTAGCACCCGCATATAGCAGGGGTAGGCAGAAGGAACCTGAGGACGTAGTGATAAGGCACTCTGTTCTCTTTTAACAATTCTGTTCCCCATTTGTTATGGATATTATGTACAATATTAAGTAAATGCATCAACTCACGCGGCAGCACGTGGGGCAGAAGCACGGAAACTTCCAGCGCAAAGAGTGCTTCGTGTAATTCCGACAACAGCACACGTTTTCTTAGTTTTGACAGTTTGAATGATTGATTTTAGAGTTAAACTTTCTTCTTCAGTTATTTCCTATAAGTTAGATGTTATTTTAGACTTACTTTCTTATGAGAAACAGTACAAAATCCCTGAAGATGTTAGTATTTCGTCATTAAGAATGGTTTTTTACTCAAGTAGCCAAAAACGTGTAACTTACAGTTTGTGGGAAATATATTCCTAAAAATATCCAACAATCTCTACTATTTATTGAAGATAGATTGTCTGGTTAGATTTATCATCTGTTAATTTCTAGCCCGTAATTTGATGTCGGTATTAGTAGTGCCTTTTAAAATTTGGTTAGCTAGAGGGATGAGCTCGGACTTTACCGACGAGCGCTAATGGGCATTTCGACAGGGTCTCATAAGCCTACATTTGGGTCAAAAGTCTCAGGTATGCTCCGAGTTCCTCTCTGCAACGCAAAAAACCCGGTACCTATTCGGTGAGTTCTAGAATTTTTAAGGAATTTCTTCTTTATTAGGTTTAATTTTTTTTAATTTTTTGCGAATATAAATCAGTGCCAACTTAAAAGTTATAATTTTATATTTATTCAAATAATAAAGGAAATAATGTTTAATACTTACATTTATAATACCCCAACCGACCAAAGCACCTGTGACATCATTTCGAAAGGATCGTCTTAGTATAACCCTTTGAATATATTTTCCTAAAGGGAGTTCTTTGTGCAATAATAATAAGGCAATATCATTATTAACAGTGTCAGGGCAATAATTTTTGTGGGTTATTAGTTTCTGAACTTTTCTATACGCCATTGCCTAAAAGTAACGAACTGCTTTAAAGAATTGGAGCAGAAAAACAGATATAAAAAGAGAAATGTTTAAATTTAATAAAAGAAAAATAATAAAATAAATATAATATAAAAAATTTAATAAATCATAAATTATATATCATTAATAATTGCTATAATATTTTCGTCATTTATCATCTTTCGTTTAAATAAAGTAGGTAATTAGATTTAGTAAAATGAAAAGGTAACTACTAGAAAATTTCAAAGGTCCACAAGAAGGCCTATTATTTATAAAATAGTAAATAATCAGTATATTCAGTGTTTAGCATATAAAATATAATCACTAAACAAAAATTCAATATTTTTTGTACTTTGTGAGGCCGTCTTGCCGCATTGGGACAGCCTGTGACTGTAAACATGGTTGTGGATTTGATTCGCACTCAGAGGAACGATTAACTCAAAATATTATTATTCTCCCGCTCTGGCAAAACGAAGAGCGGGGTTGAGTTTAATATTGTTGTAGAAAATAGAATTTTTGTTCTTATTTTTTAAAACTTATAGAATTATAAGACTGCACAGCATTAAAAAAAATCTGTCAAAACAGTAACCAGTTCGCTAACATATATAATACTAGAACTAGATTAACAATCGTATTTAAACGACATATTGCATATAAGATCCACTCATCAGTGATCTACCGAATGCCACAGGCCACAACTAACAGAATTTATCAACGCAAAATTTGGAACGAGCCAACTGGCCGGGTACAAATTGGTTTAACAGATTCCCATATATGTATGTATATCCAAATAATAAATGTCACCCTACCTGCCATTTTCAACCGTTTATTTATACTTAGGTTTATAAAAAAATATAAAGTAGATCTGTCGTGACGCAGAGGCACAAGCGTGCGACTGTAAAAGCGACATGTTGTGGGTTCGATTCCCTCTCCAGCAAATGAAAATATTAAATAATATTGAGTCATTTCATTTCCTGGCTCTGGTAACAAGGCAAAACGCGGCGTTGAATTCCGCCATTCACCACGCAATGCGTCAATTTGGCGGAAAGTGGGGAACGGGAATGTCAAAAGAGAACGGAGTATTTTAACACTAGGGTTCCGATTGCCTACCCTGCTATGTGCTATATACATCGTGAAGCTAAAAAAAAAGAAAAAGAATAAGCTAGGTAAAATTATAAACAGTTTATAGCTGCTACGACACACTATAAAACGCATACTACTAAAAACAAAATACGCACCTTTCTTGCGTCTTCATGTCCCGCGAACGCCAATACTTGTTTTCTAATTCCATTTGACTTCATATCTAATTCTTCTTGCTTTGAAGAATACACGCAATGAGCCACAGTTATTAAGTAAAATTGGTTCAAAACAGAAGAACCACATATGTGCTTGGAGTCCGCTTCAGTAAATATCTCTAAAAATACTGCGTGAGGATATTTTTGTATTTGAACATCTTCACCGTCAACTATTCTCTTTTCAAGGCTTTTGTCACATTTGCTATAGCAAACACATAAAAATAGTAAAATATAAATATTAAAGTGAACCATTGGACGTGTATTCACGAAACGGTTTAGTTTTTGTAGATTTCATTTGCCATCTGATTTTAGTGTGCGATCGTAAATGTCGGCTTAAACATTAATTGGATTATTTTTATGGCATGTCAATACGCTTAATACAAAAAGAATATCAAAAAGATGGTGTATTGGGTATTGTCGTATTACAAACAGGTATCTACTATATATCATATGCAAGTTTTATTATATTTTCATAAATGAAGACAAAACTCTTATTCATTTAAAATTTTTCAATGAAATTAAATTTTATGCTAATAGGCGCGCTTGTAAGAAATATTTAATTATCATGAAGCTATACCATACTTACGTTCTATATTTATGATTCTTAAAAACGAAATGACGTGTTATAATCTATATCATCATTTATAGAATAAAAATACATACGATTTTATACCAAATTGTTACTTTAAAAAAATGTATTAACAGTTTCTAACTAATTGTCAATAAGTACATTGTAGTATTATCCATTTCTCTGTGGTTACAATAAGGTTTGTTACTAAGGTGAAAAGCCAATAATTTTCGCTGACATTCGTCACTCGGTACACAAAACAAGGTCATCTTTACAGAACACGTATGTACAAATAACAATGCTCACGAGTGTTGGGTCCTTTCATAATCTGTAAGGCTTTGGCGCGTGCGCGGTTCCCGGGTCGATATATGGTGACGTCAGGGGGAGATCGGCTTCAGTCAGCCGCCGGTGGCCACATCGATCATGTGGCTGCAATGCATCGCTCTGACGGTGCTGATAACCGCGACCGCGACCCGCGAAGTATTCACCAATTCTTTCCTGGTCAGATTCAAGAGGTCCATCCGCCACGAGGAGGCTCAGGAGCTCGCATTTCGACATGGCTTTGACAACTTAGGCCCGGTGAGTGGCCACGTGATATTGTAAACATAAGCGTAGCTATATTTATACGTGCCATGACTTCATACGACTGCCAACTTCTAACGTTAATCTGTTTCTGTAATTTATTTCACTGCATGCGTATAAAGTCGCAGTTTTGGGTGCAAAATATTTTGCTCTATAACTTTTAGGAAAGTTTACTTTTAGTTATTTTTGTGCAGCAACTTATTTCGATTGAAAAGTTTTTTATTTTATATTGATAATATAGTAAATAATATATTAATTGCAAGTTTACAAGAATTTTATATTTTTTTACTGATTAAATTTGTAAATTATTAGGTATGAAAAGTTTGTTTTATGAAAGCGCAAAAATATAAGAAAAGTAAAAAAGTACAACATATATTATATTCCTATGAATATAATACGGGTTTGTTTATTATCTTGCACCAATGGATTTCACTTCGCGCCATTGTTTCGATGGATAAAAATTAAATAAGAATATTCATATTTATTAATAGACCTTCGTAGCGCAGTGTTACAGGGTATAACTATCCAGGGTATATAGACGAATCGTTATGGGTTCGATTCCCATTTAGAGGTATGATTATAATTATTTAAATTTCTTCGCTCTAATAAGGCGCGGCGTTGAGTTCCACAACTTACCATACAATACCTTGAACACTGCGGCGGACGAAGTGTCGTGACACTGGTTTCTTTTATACTACGCTGCTATGCGGGAAAAACCGTAAAGTAACTTTTTTTAATATATAAAAATATGTTTTTTTTTTAAAAGAAGGATGTTTTTACTATTTTGAATTAGCGATATATCTACTATATAAGTCATAAAAGAAGTGTGTCATGCCGCATTTTTTGACTTTTCCATTTTTATCAAATATGAGACTTTTTATGAAATAAAGATTTTATCAAATTGTAATTTTTGCTACTTTCATGTCATTTGTTACTTTTTAAAAAAAATCTTATTATATTATTTAGAAAACGTATAGAATTTTGAAGCGGGATACGAACCCGCGTCTTGGAAAATTTGGAAACCGTCCAAGCGCTCTGACCACTAAGCCATGCATTCTACATCCGGCTGCGTCGAAATTCTTATTACAACTTATTTATGTTGTTAGCATCTCTGTAGGGAGATTTTTACAAATTTCTGCTACTTTATTTCAAAGAACAATCATTTGGCAGGAGAGTATGCTATTTATTAAATATTTTTGAAGTTTTAAAGTGTTAATCCCACACTTAGGAAACGAAAAATATATTTAGAAAACGTATAAAAATTTGAACGCAGCGGGATTCGAACCCGCGTCTCTTGGAAACCGTCCAAGCGCTCTGACCACTAAGCCTAAATTCTTATACGCTTGTTATAACGTATTTATGTTAAAAAAATTTATACGTTTTTTAAATATATTTTTCGTTTCCTAAGTGTGGGATTAACACTTTAAAACTTCAAAAATATCTTATTATATTTCTTCTAAATTATGTAAATTTTTTTATAATAAAAAGATACATTATTCTAAGTTATTTTGTACTAAAGTATAAAAAATCATCGTACTTCAATTCATTTAATTCTATTCCTCTACTATTAAAACAATATTTAACAGATTCAATTTATTAACACCACTTTTTATATTAAATTTTCAACTTGATTTTCTCACTAGGTATTCTAATTTTACGATATATTATCTTCATATAGATGAAGGCACGACTAGCGTTATAAGTTTAAAATAAGTCGGTAAAAATAATTATCACTCACTGAATTAATATTATCGTTATAATCAAAAAAATATAATAAGAATAAAAATCCATTATATTACAATTCAATGCAATACCTCAATTCGGCGGAAAATGGGGAACGGAGTGTCATAACACTACGTTCTCGGGTTCCCTCTGCCTACCCTACTATACGCGGGATACAGCGTGAAGCTAAAAAAAAAATGTTACAGGTTAAAAACACTTAAATATTGCAGATTAATTACCTTTAGAGCAGAATCTCTCTTCTATACATGTAATGCATTACTTACAATTTTATGGTCAAATTACACAAAAGTCTTTATCTGAAAGAGTAGCAAACATCTATCCATCCTCGAATTTTCACATTCATTATTATAATATTAGTAATATTAGTAAAAAGTGGGGAACGGAATTGTTGAAAGAGAATGGAGTGTCTTAACACTAGGTTCTCTGGTTTCCTCTGCCTACCCTGCTATATGCGGGTTACAGCGTGAAATTAAAAAAAAAGAAAAAAAAAGTAATATTAGTAGACAATAAAATCCATAGCCAAATATAGATTTATAAATACAGATAAAATAATCTGATGATATAAAATATAATAGGCAAATGCCAAAATTAGTTTCCCTTGTTCGAACTTGACGTGACGGCAGCGAAGTCTTTATTATATTATAATAAATACAAAAATATAATACTAAGAAGCTAAAAAAGAATAAATCTTATCAATGTTTATTTATTAATATCGCTCCAATATACGAGTGTACGTGTGTGTGGGCTTATGTACGCTTGGACAAGTGTGTACCTACGTGGCAAAGCTCTAAGCTTTTCTAAGTGTCGACCATAAATTCGCATGTAGTAAAAAAGAAATTTTTTTTGGAACTATACAAACTATATATTTCTTGTAATAATTAAAAAGCTATTTTTTTTGGTGGTAGGAGGTTCGTCCTCCGTCTGGCTCGCGACCACTATCATGTCAAAGACGAACCGCCAAATATTTTATGATGTGTTCCGGTTCGATGGCATGTAAGCCAGGTTTTCCCCTTTCCCACCCATCCTTTCCCCAAAATGTGGTGGTTCCGATAGCGGACTACTACATTGTCCTCCCTTTCCATCTGTATCCTCTAGGTTGGCAACGCATCTAGTACATCTCTTGTATTGTAGATGTTCATGTGCGAAGGTAACCACTTACCATCAGGCGGTCCTTCTGCTCGTTTGCCATCCGGTATCCATAAAAAAAATATATATTTACTTATCTTTGCCTATAACTTAACTAAAACGAACGAACGAACGAACGTTATAACTATAACGAAGTAGTCAAAAATAACTAAATAGTTACAAACCGAAGAAATTTTATTTTATTTTTATTTTATTTATTTATTTATTTATTCATTTCCAACATTTAGCAGGACATCAGAAAAACAAAATTGTACGATAATAACCGCATTAGTATAAAACTGTGTTGCGATTATTAACGCCCACCTCACAAGCGTTCTTACTAACAATACTGTACTAAAGTTGTAAATATATTAACAAAATAACATAGAAAGAAAGTAATGACAAATTAGAATAAAAATATATATATATATACAAAGTGACACAGTAAGAAATTACAAATTCACAAAAAGGTTTTTTTGTGAGTGTGTGTATGTGTGTGTGTGTGTGTGTGTGTGTGTGTGTGAGTGTGTATAGGTGTGTATGTGTGTAAGGGTGCATGAGTGAACTCTGTTTGATAGTGAAAGACTCATATTATTCCGGCTATAAGGTTTTCTGTCTCGTCATAATTTAATTTTAGCAGCCAGTCAGTGAGCATAATTTTACATCTTTGCGAGGTTAAGGGATAAACATTAAGTTTTTCGTTGACTCTGTTATACAGCATAGGACTTAAATAATAATATTGTCTATTTGAGGAAGCCAATCGTCGTGGTTCGATTAGGCAGACCTTGTCGAATCTACGTTTAGATGCAATGATACTGGGGTCGTAAGAAACACATTTATGTTTACAGAGGATAGTGCACAAAATGAATAATTGTCGAACAGTCAATACATTACAAACTTGGTATAAATCAGAAGTTGGATAACGACTAGGATTGTGTGTCATTACTTTTAAAATACACCTTTGAGCTCTCTCTAAACGAAGCATTAAAAATTTAGTTGTGCCACCCCACGCCGGTATGCAGTATTTTAATATAGATTGGACAAGAGAAAAATAAACCATCTTCAAAAGCTGTTGATTTGCACTAGATCTAAGTTTTTTAAAAATGTACACCAGTTTACGCATTCCGGACACCATTGAATGGATATGTTCAGTCCAGGCGAGACTTTCATCGAGGGTTACCCCAAGATATCTAATGGTATGTACACGAGAAACTGGACGGCAATCGCAATTTTTATCTTGGTTCACGCATATGTGAGCAATGATGGAATAGGGGTCACGTGGAAGTTGGGATTTGTGTCCAAAAGTAATAAATTGGGTCTTTTCGATATTTAACGTTAAAACGTTACAAGATAACCAATTCATTACAATAGCTAGTGCATGCTCGCTGCGCCTACGAGTATCTGACCATGTGTTACCATAAACAATCAGAGCAGTGTCATCAGCGTAGGCGATAATTTGAGCAAATGTGTGTATGCCACTAATAATTTAAATTATTACTTTTTCTCGCACAAACTACTGATCGGTTCTGGATGAGACTTCATAGTAATATACAGTTTAGACACCAAAATAGCACAAAGACACAATTTATAAAGATTTTCTGTATTTGGCAGTAACATAACGATAAATATCTACTTGTTTTATAAATAACTTTTTAAAACACTGATTATCTGCACATTTGTTTGTTAATATTTATACAGGAATATTTATGCAACAGTTAGGTATAATTTCACAGTACATATCTATGTATATAATATCGCTACCAAGTATACTCCTTCCATAAACATGAGGCACGTAAGTCTAATCCGTTGAGATAGCATAAGTATACCTAAGCCGTGCACGGTGTGTAAGCCGCAAACATAGAGTTGCTTCAATAGACGGCTTAGCACCTGCAACTATATGGGTACTGATATTAAATATCGTTCTGATAAAGCGACAATACGTTTCAGTGGATACGAATGGGTTTTGTTAAAACAAGGAGATAAAGAAGTAATAAATAATATGATGTAACTAGCTAAATGCTATAAAAAGGCGACAGATTTTACGAATGGGGGGTAGTGACTTCAGAATTGACGTAGCGACTAGACCCAGTAACCTGTAGTAAGAAGAGAAATAAATTGGGAACAGGCAAATATTGAGTCTTTTATTACACGTAGGATAAATAAAATGTTTTGACGTAAATCTATG
The DNA here is from genome assembly GCA_033558755.1 of Philaethria dido. Taxonomy (NCBI): domain Eukaryota; kingdom Metazoa; phylum Arthropoda; class Insecta; order Lepidoptera; family Nymphalidae; genus Philaethria; species Philaethria dido. Next base: position 101,441 of record JAKGSA010000494.1, read on the forward strand.
TCTGCTGCACAACACGCATTATCTCGAATTGGGGCGGAAAGCAGAGAACGAAGCAGAGATTGTCTTTTTTGTTATGATTGATAGGCTAACGTTTGACCGCCTCAAGCCTGATGGTAAGCATTAATGCGGTCTACGATGATGCATGTTTGCCTAGAAAAAGCCTATTGACTCTTGATTTGAAGACCCCCAAATTGTATGACTTAGGAAAAACTTAATTGTTGTTAATTAATTGTTGTCTTAATCAGACAGTGAAATATCTCTACCACTACTTAAAAAAACAGCTTCCTCTTTTATCCCGCATAGTAAGGTAGTCATAGTGAACTTAGTGTCAGGACACTACGTTCGCCACTTTCCGCCCAAATTCGAGATATTACGTATTAAATAGGAATTCAATGCGCCGCTTTGTCGTACCATGGCGGATAATGAAATTTTGTTATGTGAATAAAGTTGACAAAATATGTGTATACAAACACAAAACAACAAACAAATACAAAATATGTATCACTGTAGTTTTAAGAATACTTTTTGGTAATTTACCTATTGCGTAAGAAATTCTTATACCTGATTTAATTTTTTTAAAATGTTTCATGAAGATCATAATATCATCATCATCATCATATTGTAACAAAATAACAATCTGAATATATTATTCTCTTTTTTTAATGTTCGCGTTACTTGTGTAACGGAGTCTAATATCATATTTTTCTTCTCAATAGAGATGTGACTGTCATTATTGTACATTGAGATGTACGTTAAAGTAACTTAAATAAAGTATACTAGATACTATGTAGAGTTTCTGTCTACAAACTTTATAGTTCTTCCGTACGGTACCTTTTTTTTATTTTTTAGTTATTGAATTATTGTTCATGTATTTGATTTTAACTGATATCTTTCTTTATAAACTATTCTATTTCGACAAAAAGGTAAGTAAGGTTTAATGAACATTGTCAGTTTTCCACTTAGTCCTATCAGTGCTCAATATCGATAGTATCCCGAAAAGAAGAAGGGGGTATCTGGATCTATCAAGACACAGTGACCTATAAAACATTTTGTGGATAATTTTGATTATTAGTATCCCACATTTAGCAGGGTAGGCAGAGGGAACCTGAGAACCTCGTTTTAAGACACTCCGTTCTCTTACAACAATTCCGTTCCCCACTTTCCGCCAAATTGAGGCATTGCGTGTTGAGTGGCGGAACTTAACGCCGAATAAAATAAAATTTTGATTATTAGAAGGTATACATACATATGTGGTGATTAGTATACCATTAGAAATATTAAGTAATTACAAAAAGAAAATAAATTATTTCGCTAAAATTATCACCCACGCCACACCAACACATATATATTTTTTTATTACTACGTTCAGGTCACTTATGAAATTTATTATGGAGGCATTAAAGTAATGCTCGAAATAAACGGGATATTTTACGCATTATATTTAGTTACGAAAGCATCTGTTGAGTTTCTCGTCAGCTTTTTTCAGTAGAAATACCTTTTGTACCGGTAGCAGCATCCTGCTGGACTGACAATACTGTTTTTTTTATATCAAAATCAAAATCAAAATATTCTTTATTCAAGTAGGCTATTACAAGCACTTTCGAATCGTCAATTTACAAAGGTGTCAGTCGTGTCAGTCCTAACGGAAGCTACCACCGGTTCGGAAGGCAGTTCTGCTGAGAAGTATAGTATTTGACTATTGGAGAATGTTTGTAATAGCCTGTTTAAATGCAGAGGGGAGGGTGGTATGTTACACGTTTCTGTCCTATCTATTTACGATAGCACAACGATTACGTTATAATTCTTACTTATATAATATTTTGAATATTCATCGCGTTGTCACACACGTATTGTATCAATTGAGCTAACAATACGTCATGATGGCGTTAACGAGATATATATTACATACTTTTAGATGTGGGTAGGATATGTGGTTAAATGGCGGGCTTACAAAATTCGTGCTTGCGATTACATCTGTTACACACAACATAGACAGATGGATTGATAACAATACCCCTGACATTGATAAGCGTATGCGGGCTAGTTCAACGAACGTGTATGTTACTTGTACATAGGTATACCATTTACTTATCTATAAAGGTACTTCTCGCGTGATTCAAATAAAAATCATTATGACATAAAAATCATTACCTAGTGGCAAAACACTCCGTTTTTCCCATTCTGTGTAATTCCAGACATTGATAGTAGTTAAGTGGCGGATTACAACGCCACCTTTTTTCAGGAAAGGTGGAATTTACCGCCGCGCTTTGCATTAATAATATACTACTATACTATACATAAACATTTTTACTGCATATTATGTTTAAACGTGGAAGTTTGCCAATCTTCTAATGAAAGCTGACTTTCCATTCGAATGTCTCCGAAAGCGAACTTGTAGAGCGACACTATGCAATTTCAATTCATTAAAAGATAGTCCCACTACCCACCCAATGCAGACCATATCTATAAAAACTTTAGCCTGAAACTAGCAGAAGCCTAGAAAGATATCAGACGAAATTTCGTTATAGTGTAGAGTATATGAAATATATCATCTTTGCCGTACGAGCTGACCATTATAGTTAGAAAGGAAGCGAGGGTGCCTCCTCCCCATTGCTTTACTTCGAGTATGCTGAACAGAACGGACGTGGACGTAGCGTTTATCAAGTTAACCGATACTAGCTATCGGAAAGTTTAAACTTTCATAGTTGTTGTATACAGTACAGGGGGAAACCAATAACAAAATAGGATTAAAATAACACATGAACCTCGAAACAATATCTCCCTTCATTATGAGTTTCATAGTCAATTAATTACAGAAAAGAATTGACTTTGATTTAAGGAATGTTTTAGACTTGTTAATGGGATTATTTCTGCACCAAACCTTTTAGTGCTTATTAACTTTGCCGTTCTACAGTTCAATAGCAGGGTACGACGGACGGTAAAATGTTTCACATACTCACTACAGTAAAGAGAACTAATGTTGATGTATTAATATAAATATATATAGTATGTAGAATAAAAACGCCTGCCGTGGCACAGAGGCACAAGCCTGCGACTGTAAACCCGTCAGGTTGTGGGTTCGATTCCCATTCCAGGAAATGTAAAATTTAGTATTTTCATTTCAAACAAGGCAAAGCGCGGCGTTCAGCTCCGCCACTCAACACGCAATGCCTCAATATGGCGGAAAGTGGGGAACGGAAATATTGAAAGAGAATGGAGTGTCTTAACACTAGGTTCTCTGGTTCCCTCTGCCGACCCTGCTATATGCGGGATACAGCGTGAAGTTAAAAAAAATAAAATAAAAATTATATTAATTTACAAAAAACTATTTGCAACTGTTTCAAAAATTCAAATGACAGGAATTTTAAAGGATACATTTAGACGCGCTGGAAATACCGAATTATTTGCCACAAATATTCTTAATTGCATATTACAAAACTAGAGTAGATTATGTGCTTCCAAATACTATTCACTACAGCGTACTATAATTTTATTCAAAGGTCTTATAATAAATAGACTAGCTTTCAAAGTTAATCTTACTTTAATATATTGCGTGGCAAAAGCCAACGCAAAATTTTTTCTACAAACAAGAAATATATGTAATTTAAACTCGCAAGCACAACCATCGCTATACTGACGGGTTCTACATACACTGGTACGAGTGCAAAAGCATAACAAATTCATGATCGTTGATACATGCCTCATCCCTACAATCTATAATGAAAATTATTACGAATAGCTCAAAAACTACTCATAAATTTTAACTAAATCTGAGACAAAATCAGAAGCACTAGCTATCTTATAAAAAAAAATATCCCGTAAAAAGTTATATGATAACGCACAATAAACAATACAGTCGAATTAAAAACCTACTTGTTTTTTAAAATCAGCTAATAAACAAAGTAGTAATATTTATGTCACACGAAAATGCTTTTCATATCCATGGTCGTTGGTCAGTGGGTAACCTAATTCATGACCCACATACACGATACATATGAGTATTCCGGCGGGAATCGTAACTTCAGATTTCTCATATGAGTTCCATATAGTTATCGCTTTATACACGTGATATTACGTTGCATAATATAGTGCGTGTGACTGTAAGCGCGACAGGTTGTGGGTTCGATTCCCACTCCAAGAAATGTAAAAGCTTAGTATTTTCATTTCCTAGGTTTGGTAACGAGGCAAAGCGTGGCGTTGAGTTCCGCCACTCAGCACGTAATACCTCAATTCGGTGGAAAGTGGGGAACGGAGTGTCTTAACACTAGGTTCTCAGATCCTCTGGGATTCTCTTCGTTCTCAGATTCTTCGCAGGTTTTTTTACTGTGCTATTAACAATTATTTTATTCTAGACTGTAATTTCTAAAATGTTACTAATATATTTTCAAGGTTCCCTAATTCACTTTTTTGTAATAATTATTTAGTTTTTTTACCTTAATTCGTTTAACACAAATATTAATTATTAAAACATACGTTTCTTAGATATCGTATAATTTAAAGCTTTTATATAAAAAAATCTTAATAGAACTCTCCTTTAAATTACCTATTATATAATGTTTAACTTATTTCATTATTATATTAAAGTTTTTATACATTTTTTTTGTTTTCAAATGTCACAAATTGAGTCTACTGTCATAAAGCCTTATATTAATTCAAAATGAAGTACACTCAAATTGTATTTCATTTATTGTATGTGGAAGATAACGATAAGGCATGAGTTTTCTGTCAGATATAGAATATGTTTTGGACATTGTCACTAAATATACAAAAAGTAATAATATTACCTTCATTTAATATATATTTTTATTTACTTTATATTTGTCTACATATTAAAACATGAAGGAAAAAAGCAAGGCAAAGCGCGGCGTTGAGTTCCGCCACTCAGCACGCAATGCCTCAATTTGGCGGAAAGTGGGGAACAGACTGTCGTAACACTAGGTTCCCTCTGCCTACACTGCTATATGCGGGATACAGCGTGAAGCTATGTATATATATGAAGAAAAATCTTTCTACCCCTTTTTACGAATTTTACGCGGACGGAGAAGTATGAAATTTGGTATACTTAAAATTTATATGGAAAAGAAGTGCAAAACGCCAATAAATATTACAAATATGTATATTTGAAAAAATAAATACTACTATTCGTTAGACATACATTTTCGTATAAAATACATAAGCGGTGCTTAGACAAGACGTTACTTACGCGTCAACGGGGTCATTCTGTTATGTATAAAACGCTTGCCTTACTGAGTGACTGACAGACAATTTACAGACGAAATTACTAGCTGAAAGAGAAAGCTGAAAATTACAGCTACAGAAAGCTGAAATTTAGACTTCTTGGGGAGTAAAGAGAGAGCGCTAAGAGAAGATTTCTAGAAATTCCTACGACGACGGGAAACATGACGGAAGCAAAATTTTACATTATAGTCTACGTAAAGGAAGTCATGGAATGCAGGTAGTACGTATATAATAATCTACTATTAATTTCAAGTATTATATCCATATGGGGACAAAAATAAATATATCGACACTAAAAAACATTTCTACCAGGCGTGAATAATTTGATGTATCCAAAATACATACTTTTCAGGGCAAGCATTATTAAGTCAACGTTTTGTGTAAATTCTGTTGCTACAGTACACCACTTTATTTAATTTACTAAACTTTATTTTATTCACTTCTTTATTCACCTTGTAAATAAACCATAGCTTTTTATTAGCAGAGGACTTAAAATAAGGTTGTTGCAAGTCGACTTTTGTATTTATATTTATCTTATCACTGAGAAATGTTAACAGAGAAAACATGTACAAACATTAAAATAGATCTAAAAGAAGAAAAAAACTAGAGTCATGACCTTAGTTACAAGCCATACAATTATAACACATTTTATGGTCAATAGGTTGTAAGGCAGCCTTGACCCTCGGTCTCTGGAGTACAACCGAGATGAATTAGATATGTTGCTGTACATATACGATATAAATTATTTATAATAGATTATGTTTACATTTTTAATAAAACTAGAGTTCCCGTTGACGCGTTAACAACGCGTTGTCTAACAATGTATATATCACTTTACATAAACATGCATGTCTAACTATGGTAGTGCGTGTAACATTTATTTTATTAATTTAATATATTTTTAAGCATTATTTTAAAAAGATATTATCATTCTGCACTCCTTCGCTATATAGACTATAAGTGTACCAAGTTTCATTCTCCTCGGTCCACTTTAATTTTGTAAAAAGGGATCCAAAGTCTTTTCTTCACTTCTAGATAACACAACTTCACTGAATGTTATTCTATATATTTATGTTGTTCTTACAAAGCCTCATCGCAATTCTTTGACGCTTTCTAAAAGCCCTTTAAGTAATTTGCCTTAAAGGGAATAATGAAAAAGTTTCTCATTATATATTATATTCGATGTTCTTTTCTTGCCAAGCCTTAAATTGTTCTTGTAAAATAAAGCTACGGAATAATTTTCATAAGCATAAACAAAATTACTTAATCTTAATAGCTTGTGGAATTTTCATAAGTGATTTTTCGTATTTTTTCATGAATTTATACGTTTAAAATGCGTAAATATGTAAAAAAGGTATGTGAAAATAATATTGAAACTATATTACAATAAATGAATAACAACAGTAAGTTTAAAATTAATTTATGAGTTTTATCATAAGTATAAATTGGCTTATTTTATGTGTGTGTAAACAAATATGTATGAATTATCATTTTCTTATTTATTATTGCGTATATATTTTTGAAAATCGCCTGTCGTGGCGTAGAGGCACAAGCGTGCTGTAAACGCAACATGTTGTGAGTTCGATTCTCACTCCAGGATATAGAATTTTTCAATTTCCTGGGTTTGGTAACATGGCAAAACGCGGCGTTGAGTTTCACTATTCAGCACGCAATGCCTCAGTTCAGTGGAAAGTGGGGAACGGAGTGTTTTAACCCTAGGTTCTTAGGTTACTTTTACCTACCACCCTGCTATATGCGGGATACAGCGTGAAAAAAATAAGTTAAGCTAAAAAAAATATTTATGAAAATAACTAAAAAAAAATGTCCTTTATTTCGGCTACATTAACAAAAAAATAAAGTCGAATGACGATAATAGACCTATTAGCAAACATTGCTTGTTAGTGTCCGGATAAGATTAATGTTGTGACCGAATACGAGGTAATCATTAATTAAACATGGCGAAATATCGATAGAGTGCCTCGTACAGATAAATATTAAAAGTTTATTAATCGATTTTTTGAATTGCTATAAGTTATATTCATAATGACGTTAGTTGTTGTACGTTTACACACTTGTTTTTTTTTTTTTTTTTTTATTGATAACGGAGGAACGGAAGCAGGCAGAAGGACCACCTGATGGTAGTGGTTCACCTTCGCCCATCGACATCTACAACACCAGAGATGTTGTAGATGAGTTATAACCTAGAGGATACTGATGGAAGGGGACAACGTAGTGTGATCCCACTATCAGAACCACCACATTTTGGGGAAAGGATGGGTGGGGAAGGGGGAAAATCTGGCTTATGCCATCGAACGGGAACACATCATTAGATATTTGGCAGTTCGTCTTTGACTATGATAGTGGTGCAAGCCAGTCGGAGGACGAACCTCCACCACCTAACCAAAGTACTTGTTTTTAAATGAGTAAAAAGATACTTAGACTAACTTAACAAATCAATATGAAGTATAATAACATATAATAACTAATTTTATAAACCTGTCGAGTGCTATTATTAAAATTAATATTTTCTCATTTATGATTGTACATATCTAAGTAAAGATCAGATCCCAGTCATTACCAAAAATTCATCAATTTCAGTTCAGTAGCGTGGCCAAGGAAAGATATCTTGGAAATCGATAGAAAAGATTAATGTAGAAGCTCTTGATTTTTTATAACAGATTATATTGCTTGCGGTCTGACATTATTGATGAAACCAAAAATGTATTTTCATGCAACTCCTAATATCAATGAAGACTTAATTTTTCACAGGAGGTTTCTAGTGAAAAAATGCAAAGTTCTTGTTTTTTTTCTAAAATTGGCAACATTTTTCAATAAATTACTGAACTCTATGTCACACAGTGAAAGCGAAAATACTTTAAAAAATTAGCACAAGTGGAATTCAAACCCGTAACCATAGAGAACAACACGTCTCGCACATAAAGATATTATTTGCCTATTGAAGCATTTGACGGGGTGTAAGCATAACTTTAAATTAAAGCTAAGTTTAGCTTAAACTTTGTCTATGTTTCAACCCGCAAGGAAAATACTTGAGCCAAATCTGAGTTAGATTGATATTTGCAGTGTAATTTATTAGACTTCGAGCTCTGTTTTCTTTGGTTATCTCAATATTATCAAAAAGTTTTTCATAAATATTTCTAAGTATAAAAGGCCTTTATTATATATCTACATATAGTATTTCTTAAAGCAATAAATTGAAGCTATATACTCAGTGTATCATATATGATATATCGTTGAGGCGCCATTAAGACATACCATATTTGACTGAACTGGCTTGATATAAATTCACACTTGAATAAAAAAATATACTCATTAAATAAATTTCCCAATGGACGAAGAACTAAGGAGGGTTAACATATAACGAGGTCTTCCTACCCCGCGAAATGCGGGCGATGACTGACGAATTCTCTAAATGCTTGTTTCCACATACAAAAGCAAAATACACTAGCAAATTACACATACATACATATATTATGTAATCTAAACTAACTTAACAACGTAATATTCGACTAAAGGAGCTTACAGCGGAACAATGCTGACGTTACTAAAGTATTCCTTATAATATTACTCGGTTTTGTTAATCTACTAAAGTGAATATATATGAAATGAAAAATAAATCGACGAATAAAGTTTAGCTTTGGATTTAGATGTTAAACACACAATGTTACAAAATGTATTAGAAAATCGAGAACAGGTTTTAAATGTTCCTTTTGTTTTATAAGGTTTTTTCTCTATATAAATTTGAACTGGGAACCTAGAGTATGAAATTTGGCACAGTTACATACATATACATACATAGCTTCACGCTGTATACCGCATACAGCAGGGTAGGCAGAGGGATCCTAGTATTAAGACACTCCGTTCCCCATTTTCCACCGAATAAAGACATTGCATTTCGCACAGTAACGGATTGTATAGAAAATATATACATGGAGAAGAAACTTTAAAAGATTCTTCTTTGCCAAATTTTGTACAAAAAGAGGGTGAATGTTTTTTTTCGCCTACTAATATATCGAAGAGTCGAAATGGGGGTTGAACCTATATTATTGATATACGATAAAAAATACATGAAGTATTAGCAAATTTCAACATTTCCTTGAATAATATGACATAAAAATAAAGCATGGAGAATATATTACCAATCCTTTTTCTTTTTTATTCAACTTCACGCTGTATCCCGCATATAGTAGGGTAGGCAGAGAGAACCGCAGAACCTAGTGTTAAGACACTTCGTTCTCTTTCAACGATTCCGCTCTCCACTTTCCGCCGGATTATTGAGGCATTGCGTGCTGAGTGGCGGAACTCAACGCCGCGCTTCGCCTTGTTACGAGACCCAGGAAATGAAAATACTAAATATTATTTAAAATTTTCATTTCCTGGAGTAACCCACCAATTATTGTTTTATTTAAATGTCAGGAATTATTTAAGATAAAAAATATATCACCGAATATAATATTTTCATATGGAGGTATATAAAACACTTCGAATCTGAATATTGGTGTGATTATATGAATTTTAGTACGGTGTGACAAACGCCTACTCCGACCTAGACCCTACTCAGAGCACTTAAGCCAACACGTATATTATGTATAAAGCTTATCAAGTGGGCATAGTGTAAGTAAATAGCAAAAAGGTTTCTAAGTATGTTTTCGTGTATAAAAACGACATCTTCTATTTTCCTTTATTTCCAATTACAAATACATGAATCGTATAATTTTGACATATTACGCGGATTCTTCAGGTAAAGATATCATAGTTAAAATGTATGTTTTACCTTCACTATAGCGTGAAGCACACAGCACACAGCAGCGTAGGCAGAGGGAACCTGAGAACATAATATTAAGACACTCTATTCTATTAACATTTCCATTCCCCACTTAGCGCCAAATTGAGGCATTGCGTGCTGAGTAGCGGAACTTAACACCGCGCTTTGCCTTGTTAAAGCGAAGAAATGAAAATATTTATTAAAATAAATATTTAATATTTTCATTTCTTGGAGCGGGAATCGAACTCACAGCCTGTCGCACTTACAGTCGCACGCTCGTGCTTCTGGGACACAACTGACCTTAAATTTATTTATGTAATTTCATAAATATCATTTAAATTTACATTTCATTTATAAAAATTAAATCAAAAGTCTTAATTCTAAAACAATATTATATGTAGATAATTTTATTAGTGTTTAATTTTACTATCTAAGTTATTCTCAACTTTTGAAACTACAAGTTTCAAATAAATTGTTCAATAAAAGTTTGAAATTACTTTGATTGAAATGTCTAGAGTTAAGTACCTTTTTTAAAAATATAAATACCGATGAACTAATTTTCTTATGTATACAATATTACATTACCCCCCTCTAATATAGACGTAGCTAGTTGCGTTTTGCATAGGTAATAAATTAGTAGCTTCGTTTTGGTTTTTCATCTATGTATTTGCGGCCTTCATGGCGCAGAAGGAAAGCGTCTGATTATAAATCATATTTACAAGCTTTAGCCTGTGGGTTCGATTCCCACTGGGGGGATGATTGCATTTAAATGATTTTTACTTGGCGCTCTGATCAGACAAAGTGCAAAATCTCGACTTCAGGCGGAAAGTGAATGTTTTGACGCTAGGTTTTCTTTCAGAACTATCCTGTTTTGCGAAAAAAGAGTTAAGCTGAACCAATATATAAAACGCTTGCGTTACGAGAATCAACTTGCAGGCGAAACTATAGGCCACAAAAAGCTAAAATTTGGCATATAAGCTCCTTGGTGTAGATGAGCGCTGAAAGTGAAGTTCTGTACATACCACGCAAACGAAAACGCGGGACACAGTTAGTGGTTTAATAAAAAACTATAAAGTTAAAACAACCTAAAAAGAAATGGACAAAAATTAAAGAATAAAATTGAAAATAAGTAAGAGTTTTTCTAATTATACAATTTATATAAGTTATATAATGTATATATTTGATAGTTCATACAAAATATTCTTTGTACCTTCCAAAAAAGACTATATTTTGCAAAAGGAATCTAAACTATAAGAAATTTGACGATATTAAGTGACATCAATATACTGTTATAGACGTCAACGTGACGTAGGTCTGATCAGACTTGTTTACCCCATAATTTATATCGACTTTTACTCTTGGAGGAGCAGTCAGTACAATTATGATGAATACTAACATGCGTGGGCTCTCGATCTTGGGGTTTTGATTAAAAATACATAAAGAAACCCACGCTAATGTCTGCCACCATTACACTTTCATATCGCTAGTTTAAGTTTAAACTAACTTCTGCTCGCGGCTCCGTTCGCGTGGCTTGTTGATAAAAATTAAATCTTTATAAGTTATGGATTTTATGTTATTTTATTGTATAAGCTATACCAATATAAAGTTTCATTTAAATTAGTTCAATGTGTTTTTGCGTGATAGAGTAACAAACATTCACCCATACTTAAGAACTTACATTTATTATGTTATTAAAATGCACTAATTACTGTAACATTGAGTTTTTTAGGTGGTAGGAGGTTCGTCCTCCGACTGGCTCGCGACCACTATCATGTCAAAGACGAACCGCCAAATATCTAATGATGTGTTCCGGTTCGATGGCATGTAAGCCAGATTTTCCCCTTTCCCACCCATCCTTTCCCCAAAATGTGGTGGTTCTGATAGTGGACTACTACATTGTCCCCCCTTCCATCAGTATCCTCTAGGTTGGCAACGCATCTACAACATCTCTGGTGTTGTAGATGTCTATGGGCGAAGGTAACCACTTACCATCAGGTGGTCCTTCTGCTCGTTTGCCCTCCGTTATCAATAAAAAAAAAAAAAAACATTTAGTATAGTAAATATATTAATGTTTAAAATTGACACCAGAGTAGAGCCAAAAATTACAATAATTGAAATTTTTAAGAAAAGAATAAATTGTATTTCTTTATTTATTTAAAAGAGTTCTTAATTACATAGATCATTTAACAATTTAATTGTAAATATCCTACTTACTAAATCCATCTCTTTAGCTTGAACCCCCACATTTTATAAGCCATTCAAGTACACTAACCATTTAAGTCGACACTCTTACACGACTGTTATTATTTAGTTTTGTTGCCAGCATCGTTGTAGGAAGATTTATACAAATCTCCGCAAACCAAGCCACAATTGCAGAAAGAAAATTATTTAGAAACGTATAAAAGTGGGGAACGGAGTGTCTTAACACTAGGTTCTCAGGTTGCCTCTGTCTACCCTGCTATACGCGGGATACAGCTTGAAGCTAAAAAAAAAACCTTGAACGTAAAAGGACTAAAACTTGCACCTCTTTGCTAAATAAGGTAGACAGTCATTCACCTGGACGGTCTTTAAGTATTTTTCCTCAATGTATGAATAACACTGTAAAATATGTTAAAAAGCTTTTTAAATTTATTTATTAGTCTATTTATAGACATTGCGTGCTACATTGTACTTTATTTAGCTAAACCGGGGAAACCCCTATTTTATAAATATAAATTTTCCCCCGAGTACGATTAAGTATACAGCCTTCGCGTACATTCAAATAGCAGTCAAGGTCCCACTGCGCCATTCTTTAACACGTTTTTATAAGTTTTATCTGTTTCTATCAATATAAAAAAATCTTATAACCTAAATTTATCTACTCTTTGACGCCCGATTTATTTGAAAAGCAAATATGTCCGGATTTAATAATAAAAAAATATTTTTATTGCGCGAATTTTATTATCCTTACCGAGGCGGTCAGGATAATGAGAAAGTAATTTTAAGCGAGCCATTTATTTCTTTTTTTAATATAATTTATTATTATTAATTAAGGTTTTACCGTACTTAGCGTTCGGCGCTCCGATCTCTCTGACTACCTCGCTAGGGATAAAGTATGAAGCTAAGAAAGCTAAGTATTATATTTAAAGACATTATTATTTATCCAATATCATTTTAATATTATAATTCAATGACAAGAACAAATATGACAATCTTCGACATAACTTTTATAAATGTGAAGTGAATTGTATGTAACCTTATTTAATCAATAAGTTCATATATAACACTAAGCTAAGCTAAGCAGTTAAGATTTTAAATTATATCATATTTAAAAATACATTTTCAGGTATGGATGTTTGTACAAATCCTCAATCCAACGCAAGATTTGTAGGTATTGTCCATAGTGCGTACAATCGATTAAGCTCGGACGTGCCGATGGTAGCGAGAGCGGTATTATATTGTATGTAAGCTTGTGGCTTACTAATCTTTGTTCCGTATGTTTGTAGGCTTGCAAATTATATGAATTGTGCATATATTATATATCTTTAAATTAGGAAACTAGAAGCAAAGCGCTGTGAGAATAGACCGACTAACATTTCAAACGATGCTGTAAAATAGGCAACAAGTACATTAATGTTTTCGAAATTGTAGAAATGTGTCTTATGAAATGAATGAAATTTGGCACACTTATAGTTTATATAGAAAAGTGCAGAATGCTAATATTTTTTTAAAATAATGCAGTAAAAAAATATTTTAAATTAATGAAATAAATGTTACATACACTACCATGGTTTGACATTCACGTTTATATAAAGTGACATATACATACATAGCTAAAGACAACGTGTTGTTAACGCGTTACCGGGGCCACAAGTATATAATAAATTAAATAAAGTCCACCTTCTCCTATGTATATAGAAACTGATGCAATTAAGTACACAGGCTGCAGACTGTAGTATTAGAATCGTGTATAATCCACGTTATCGGCCAGTGTCAACTACAGCGAGTATGTAGGAACGTAGTAAAGTTTCCAACTGAGAGTTCTCCAGCTCTAGCTGGAGTTAGTTGTGAGCCAGAGTAAGTATAGTTTACCAACTACTATACTCATCCTTTTGTCATACAGTTTAAAAACAATTTTATATATTATAATGATAATGATATGCCTATCGTGGCGTAGAGGCGGAAGCGTGCGACTGTAAATGCGACAGGTTGTGGTTTCGTTTCCCACTCCAGGAAATGGAATTTTTCATTTTCCTGGGCTTGGTAACAAGGCAAAGGGCGGCGTTGAGTTCGGCCACTCAGGACAATGGGGAATGCTCCAAGGAACTATTTGATCTGGTGCCACCATCGTCTTTTTACTATCTTACTTCCCGAAGCAGGATATGATATCATCCGCACCATCTAAACCCATGGTTTACATCTAACGTGCGTGCCTCAAGATCTTTTCTTCCACGTACGTGCAAATTATGGAATTATCTTCCTAGTGAGGTTTTCCCTGAGTGCTACGATTTAAGGTCCTTCAAGTGTCGTGTGTACAGACATCTACACCCTAAAGGCCGGCAACGCATTTACAACTCCTCTGGTGTTGTAGATATACATGGACGAAGGTAACTACTTACCATCGGGTAGTCTTGCTGCTCGTTTGCCACCTTCCCACTACAATAAAAAAAAAAGCACGCAATGACTCAATTCGGCAGAGAGAGGGGAACGGAGAGACTTAACACTAAGTTTCCTCTGCCTACTCTGCTATATGCGGGATAAAGCGTGAAGCTATGTATGTATATATGTCTTAATTTCGTGGTGAAGAATATAGTGATTTTTTTTTATGATGTAGATATTAAATTAAGATCAAATAAGTCATTGTATCTGGACACTTAAAAATTGGACAACAAGAAGTAGGTCGACATAGCTTTGTAAAATTTTCTTAAAATGATTGACCTTAGATAGGTACAGGTGAAGATAATAAAAGCTAATGACTTTCGTTTTTAAATATAAAGGTATTGTCGCCCTTTGATGTTATACTTCAGCCTTCGGGTGATCGAGTAGATTTCCTTCTTCAAATTTTCCTTTATCATTTAAAGTATTAGATATATATATATATATATAGAATCAAGTATTGATTTTTAATATTCCCTGGATTTTGATAGAGTTATAGTTACTGTATATATCTATATAAAAATGAATGTTTGTCTGTATGTCATCGATGAACTCAAAAACTGCTGTACCGATTATTATGAAAATTGGTATTTATATATATATATATATATATATATATATATATATATATTAACTTGTTATACCGGGTACAGTTAGCAATGGTCTTAATACTACTATTAAAAATATCTCAAAAAACTTCTAAACACTTATTTTGTACGGATAATATATCATTATTTGACCGACTTCAAAAGGGGAAGATATTTTCAATTCCAATCTATTTTGTATGAGTGTTACCGTATAACTTTTTAATGGGTGAATCGATTGATTCCTTTTATATATAACAGAGAGTAATTCTTAATTTGTGATTCCATTTATATTAAGCTAACATCAAACAAATAGTTTTTGAGTTATGCGTAATTCTTTATATTTGAAGTCGTTTTTCTTTTCGGTTTAAATTTTAATTATCAACAATACATTCATAAAAGGAACATTAGTGAATTACTATTATAGTAACATATCTCTCAGAATAATCAATAGATATTAATACCCACTTAATATATTGAATGTGCAAAGCCATGTATAATTTCTCATATACAGCTGTTTGCGGGATTAATTAAAGGCTTTTATGTGTTATTACATGTATAATGTATTGTGGACCGTCTCCTTACGTGATAATATACTTTGCGTAAGTTTACTCAAATGTATTTTAATATATGTATATACTTTGAAAAAAGTTATACCATATGTAAAGTTTATATATTTCCTTTACCGTGTATCCCGCACATAGCAGGGTAGGCAGAGGGAACCAGGGATTTTGTATAAAACACTGTTTTCTTTTAACATTTCCGTTCCCCACTTTCCGCCGAATTGAGGCTTTGCGTTGGCGGAACTTAACGCCGCGCTTCGCCTTGTTACCAGAGCGAGGCAATTAATTTACTAAATATTATTTAATACTTGGCAATCGAACACACAATCTGTCGCGTTTATAGTCATACGCTTGTGCCTCTGCGCCACGGCAGGTTGTTATAAATTAAATAAACCTAGAAAAGCTAATACCAAACTTTTTATAATTTTCTCGAGCGTACGTTACTGTAAAAGGAGGATTGTTAGTTGATAATAGGTAGAGAGAACCTAGGGTTCAGGCATTATGTCTTCAGCTTTCTATCAATGTATATGAATATGAGACATCGAGTGATGAGTGAAACTAAATACCGCGCCTTATCTTAAATAAGCGGAGAAACGAAAATAATTCAAATATTATTTCTCCGAGTGGGTATCGAACTCACAATTATCGCCTCTATACTGATACACTGGTCCACTATGCCACGATGGCGTTGTGCCAATAATTATTTTAAATAATTACATAATAACGATTTATTAAAAATAAATTCTATAAACGAAATTGTTGAAATAGAATGGAGTGTCTTAACACTAGGTTCTCTGGTTCCCTCTGTCTACCCTGCTATATGCGGGTTACAGCGTGAAGTTAAAAAAAAAAATTCTATAAAAAGCACTATATAGTTTCTATCTAAAATATAATTTGTATCTGAAATTAAAAAACAATATTAAAGATAATAAATCAACAAACCTGAATGAAATAAAACCTTTGCCATTACCACTTCACAAAAGGATAATAGAAATTATAATAGAAATACAGCGCGAACGAAATGAATATCGAGCGGGGACGGGCTTTGTGATATCTTATCAAGAGTCAAAGTCAGGCTTTATGTTTGTTCTAACTGAATGTGGAATTATATTTCAGTGTTTATCTTCCACTCTTGAATACAATATCTGTCATAGCCGTTAATATTTGATCCTAAGTTGTTTATTATTAAATCAATGGATTTTTTTAGACTATAACATCTGTTTTTATATTTTATTTTTCAATGTTACTAAATAAAAAACCTTACTAGTGATTGAACTGTTGTATCGAGGGTATTGATAAAATTCTATAGTTGATATAAATGCTAAGAAGATACCTTTATGAAATATTGGAATTGACTTTGTTTATTACTTAAATCAAAATTTAATTGAATTAAATTTATTTTTAGTCCGCATTATAAAATTTAATATTTATATCACGTAAAATTGTAAGGTGTAGATTGCTGCTGTCTGATTTAAATATTTTCTTAATTAGTTTAGAATGAAGGGGAAAGCTAAGTGTTCGAAAGATGAAAGTCCCTTAATAGCTTAAAGAAAATTACCATAATAAATTAATCACATAAAATATGATCTGAAAAATACGTTATCAGAAGATATTCTAGACGCTTTAACTGCCTTTTGATAATAACTAGGTTAATCGAATTGTAAAAAATGTTTTTGAGATATGGTATTATGAATCATGCTTTTGTTACATGGCGTATTTAGAGCTAGTGTTCAGCGATATGATTTTGAATATATAACATCTCTAAATTATATAATGGATCATATAATGTTTCTCTTTTTTCTCAAATTTGTTTTGTGTTTTCTTTTATATGAAATATTGTAATCGGTAAAATAAGTTAGCCTTTTTTTTTATGATAAAGCATATATATTTTTGCACTTATTAGAATTTACATTGTATTAGTATTAGCCTAATATTTATTATTCATTCATTTTTATTATTCACTCCACGCTTTATGTATAAGTGGAAACTTTATTGGCCTATGTTATGTTAATTATGTGTTAATTTGATGTATTGTATGTGCTGTTTGTTTTCCCAACTATAATAAAATAAAATAAAAAATAAAAAAACATTTATACGTTAACGAAATAATTATAACATAAAATTTTCGGATAACGGTAAAATTATTCTAAATTGGTTTCAATTCACGTTAATATGCCCAGAATTATATAAAGCTTGTCGTAAACAAAGCTCGAAATTTCGGCTTCCATACAACAAAGCACAAATCAATTTGTTAATTAAAATGTATTTCACGGTAATGTTTAAGGGAAAAATATTTTAGTGTTTTTTTTTTTTTTTTTATACCACGACGGTGGCAACAAGGCAGACGGCCCACCTGATGGTAAGTGGTTACCGTGGCCTATGGACGCTTGCAACACCAGGGGCATCACTTACGCGTTGCCGACCCTTCAAAAACCTATTTATTCCCCTTTTGAAGAACCCCATATTGTAGCCCTCTGGGAAAACCTCGGCAGGGAGATCATTCCACAATTGGAGAGTCCGCGGAAGAAAGTTCCTTCGTTTGTGTTACAAACGACTCGTCAACGTCAGCGAATGTAGCGTATGTAGCGTTCTTTTTGATAACATCTGGCCATGAACTTGACGCAAAAGGGATCTTTTTCAGTTATATTTTTTGATAAATAATGAAATGTCTTTTGTATATGACGTCTATGAAATAACACGAAGTAGCGCCGTTAGCTTTTGGAAAAATCTGAAACATTTTTGGACATATGTATTAGGATACACAAAATTGTACCATATTTAAAACTGTCGTCTGAACTTGGCTTACATTGTAAACGGACTTATATTTTTAGCAAAGAGGTTTCTCTAAGCTAATTCCTAAGTTGGTCATTTTACAATCAATAATCTTAAAGGCAATATTCTCCAAATGTGACTATTTGTTGAACAGTGTGTCTCTCCATTTAATATACATACCAAAAAAATTGTAATACAATAGGAAACTATGATTAAGAAAGAAGAAAGTATATTCTTACTTTTTTTGTTCATCCACGTTGTCATAATTATTTAATTGGTTTAAGTGAAACTTTTTTGTCATATAGTTTATAAGTCTAGGCTGCAGTAGGGCATTATTGATTTTGAAGACAGTATATTTAATGAAAATATATAATAGAACCATATGTATTACGGTTTTACATTAGATAATCTTTTTTCTTTAAAACTTAACTACATAAAATATGGAATCACCCTCTTAATAAAAGTTTTTTAGAGTGACGGGCGTTTTTTGACAAATAAAAATCAAAGATGTGAAAAATTTAAATGTGAAAAACAACATAATAGAACAACCACACTATAAAATAAGTAAGTGACGCTTTGGAAAAAGATGTTCAGTATGACGGCCGAGAAGTTGACCAGTATGATGAAAGAAATTTTGGTTGATAATTTTTTTTTTTTTTTTTTTTTTTTTTTTTTATGGGTAACGGATGGCAAACGAGCAGAAGGACCACCTGATGGTAAGTGGATACCTTCGCCCATGAACATCTACAACACCAGAGATGTTGTAGATACGTTGCCAACCTAGAGGATATAGATGGAAGAGGAGGACAATGTAGTATTCCGCTCTCGGAACCACCACATTTTGGGGAAAGGATGGGTGGGAATGGGAAAACCTGGCTTACATGCCATCGAACCGGAACACATCATAAGATATTTGGCGGTTCGTCTTTGACATGATAGTGGTCGCGAGCCAGACGGAGGACGAACCTCCTACCACCAAACAAAAAGTTATCAGGCAAAGTTTTTCTTAGAACTAAGTAGATAATTAACACGTCATGATTAAATGAAGAACATCTAAACAGCAAATTAATAACTTGTTGCTAGCTGACCAAAAGTTAAAGCCAAAAAGCTTTGTTCAGTATATTTGACTACTTCTTCTTTCCGAAATATTGATATATTTATCACGCATGTGTACATTCCATTACCCTCGAAAGTCCTGTGAAAAAATATTCCGAATTTTTGTGTATTTTCCGAAGTCCATAAAATACAAAGCAAAAGCGTTTTGCAAAAGAATTTATCGGACGTGAATACAATATTGGCTGGAACATAGTCTTTACACTACTTATATTGCGAAGTGAAATATTCAAAAAATCTTATTTAGCCTTTAAATTGTTAAATTTAAAAATAGATTTTGACGCTGCCGGCGCAATGGTTAAGTGTCTCACTCTTGGAAGAGGGGAATTCGGAGCTGTGCCTGGGGCTGATAAGCCAAATGTAGGCAGGTGCCCCTTTCAAATTCACATTTACCTTCGCCTCCACTATCTGATCTCCCCTGTCTGTAGCTAATCAAATTTAAAAAGATACTTCTAGAGCCGCCTTCGGAATACATGCCAGAAATAAATGGCTTTATTTAGGCCGAGATTTTTTAAGTTAAATATTACTCATATATTTAATAATTTTAATTTTCTAGATCTGGAAAAACAAGGCGCATTGAGTATTACCAGCGTCTCTAAAATACTTGCAAAAAGGACAAAGGCGAACACAAATATAAGAAAAAAAAATAGTTCTTATTTGTCCTGTAAAACAACCTTAGTATAGAGTTAATTACAACAATGTGGTTTTTGCGTTCTCGTCGTAGCAATTAGGTAACAGTATCCCCGTGATAATAATGTTGTCGTGTGTAATTCTATTACCTTTGACCATAGAGATTTCCTCTCCCTTCTATAAAGAGAATTCTTTTGTAGTAAATCATATTGATTTTAAATAAGAACAATATAAAAAAAGAATTGACATTTTTTTTAGCTTCACGCTGTATCCTGGCATAGCAAGGTAGGCAGAGAAAACCCAGTGTTAAGCTGAGCTGCCACTCTGCCAGCTGCCATGCAGGTCTCTTAGAGAAAGGAGTGTTCGTTCTCTAAGAGACTTGTCGTGGCGCAGAGGCATAAGCGTGCGACTGTAAACGGGACTGATTGTGGCTTCGATCCCATTCTAGGAAATGAAAATATGAAATATTATTTAGTATTTTCATTTCATCGCTCTGATAATAAGGCAAAGCGTGGCGTTGAGTTCCACCACTCAGCACGCAATGCCTCAATTCGGCGGAAAGTGGGGAACTAACAATTTTTATTTTTACAAATATATGATTCTTTGCTAAGGTTTAAATATGCGCACATCATGTTAGTATGTAGAATCTCACTTAGGAAAATATTTATGTTTAAAATTTTTTTTTTTCCGTAATCTGGTCACACAAAGCGCGACATTAGGCTCCGCTACTTTACACGTTATGTCTTTATTGATGGCAACTTGTGAACGATGTGATCATCGGCTACAGTACATATTTTTTAAATAAATGAATATTGGTGCAACACCTACTGTAAATAGAATTATTTTAATAAAAATAGGCGGTACAAGGCGTAAATCATATATAAAAACCTGAAAATATATACGGTATTTAGGAATACCTCCATTTTTAGTAGTTATATATTATATATTTTCCTCTTATTTTTCTATTCTGTTCATGACATGTAATTAACTTTGTTGAACTTTGAGGGACAATGGAATCCACTTTACTGAGATTCACTGGGAGGCAGAAACTACACACAGGGTAATAAGGTTAAGGTACAGAGCTACTATTAAAATATATATTTACATACAAGTATCGTGTACGTGATTTCGATACTTGAAATTATTAATTACTACATACTATCGTTATATTTTTTGGTGGTAGGAGGTTCGTCCTCCGTCTGGCTCGCGACCACTATCATGTCAAAGACGAACCGCCAAATATCTTATGATGTGTTCCGGTTCGATGGCATGTAAGCCAGGTTTTCCTCTTTCCCACCTATCCTTTCCCCAAAATCTGGTAGTTCCGATAGCGGACTACTACATTGTCCTCCCCTTCTATCTGTATCGTCTAGGTTGCCAACGCATCTAGAACATCTCTGGTGTTGTAGATGGTCATGGGCAAAGATAGCCACTTACCATCAGGTCCTTTTGCTCGTTTGCCATCCGTTATCCATTAAAAAAAAAAAATATTATGCCCAAATTACACGAAATCTATATAAACTGTAATCTATGTGTTTGTTATCTTCTTGTACAAGTTATATTACTATTAAATGACACCTAGATACGTTAAGTAGTTTTTGCGTGAATGTAACAAACATCCATCCATTCTCTTACTCTTTTGTAATTGTAATTTATAAGTATTAATAATAGGCCTGTCGTGGTGCAGAGGCACAAGCGTGCGACTGTAAACGCGACAGGTGGTGGGTTCGATTTCCACTCCAGGAAATGAAAATTTTCATTTTCTAGGTTAGGTAATAAGGCAAAGCGCGGCGTTGAGTTATTCCGCCACTCAGCACGCAATGCGTCAATTCGGCGGGAAGTGGGGAATGGAGTGTCTTAACACTAGGTTCCTTCTTCCTACCCTGCTAAATGCGGTGAAAGTGAAGTTATGTATGTATGAATTAATGACGTCGTGATACCGATATTAATGCGACTGAGATGTACGAGGTGTGTTCAAAAAGTAAGGTGACTTTGTATTTTTAAGAAAAAATATTTATTTATTTATCAATATTTATGTTGTCCCCTTCAAAGTAATCCCCCTCAGATACAATATACTTATGCCAACGGTTTTTCCAATCGTCAAAGCACTTCTCTCATAAGCACTTTTCGGTATAGCCTTGAGCTCTTCCAGCGATGCAGTCTTTATCTCTTCAATCGTTGCAAATCTCCGTCCTTTCATAGGTCTCTTTAGTTTTGGGAACAAGAAAAAGTCACATGGGGCCAAATCCGGTGAATATGGTGGCTGAGGCATGATTGTGGTGTTGTTTTTGGCCAAAAAATCTCTCACCAGCAAAGATGAATGATGAGCAATTTCGGAACAAACTTCGCTGACACACGTCTCATGCCCAAAACGTTAGAAAAAATTTCATGGCACGAGCCAAGCGATATACCAACATCCTCAGCAACTTCTCTGATAGTGATTCGACGATTTTCCAGAACAATTTTCTTCACTGCTTGAACGTTTTCATCAGTTGTTGACGTGCTTGGGCGTCCAGAGCGAGGCTCGTCATTGGCATCTTCCCGGCCATCTTGGAAGAGTTTGTACCACTTGTAAACATTTTTTTTACTCAGAACAGTTTCACCGTATGCCACTGTCAACATTTTAAGTGTTTCGGAGCACTTTATTTTATTTTTTACACAAAATTTGATGCAAATCCATATTTTTCGATAGCAAGAAATCGCCGAGCACGCAAAACACTTATAACCTTTACGCCTCTCCCAACCAAACAAAAAATGCTATACACTTGAAACTTGGTACAGATGTTCGGGAAGAGTGTACCAACATAACAAAATAAAAAAATCGATAATCGAAAGTACGTTGCCCGCCAAATTTCACAGTCACCTTACTTTTTGAACACACCTCGTATATGGCTGAATGCTCACTTATAGTAAAATCATACATTCCTATTATATTAATATGTATTTCTATATCTTAAATTGGGTTTCTAAAAATATTTTTATTTCATATATAGACACAATTTCTTGGCTGTTTTACTATAGTATCGCTTAACTTAATGGTTGACAACAAGACATCAAGAGTTAACAAATGATCAAAGTAACTTTTCATTTGGAATAACAAGATGAGACTATTAGATTTGTTAGACAAGTATGTTTCATGGACGTTGAACAAATACTTTTATCTTTGAAATAAAATTTAAGTCCATTTTTGCTGTGAAATAAAAATATGGAGTGAGTGGTACTTATTACTATTGCAAAGGACATTTTATGTTATAGATTTTATTCTTACAGTTTGCAAGTCGACACTAACGTGATAGTTTTATGGGGTGGCTGTGAGAAGCTACATAGTAAAACGATAAAATAAAATAACGTATATGCTTCCAAGATATAATTTTGAAATAAAATATATTTTTACATACATAGCTTCACGCTTTATCCCGCATATAGGAGGGTAGGCAGGGGGAACCTAGTGTTAAGACACTCCGTTCGACACTTTCCGCCGAATCGAGGCATTGCGTGCTGAGTGGTGGAGCTCAACGCCACGCTTTGCCTTGTTACCAAACTCAGGAAATGAAAAATTACATTTCCTGGAGTGGGTATCAAACCTACAACCTGTCGCGTTTACAGTGGCACGCTTGTGCCTCTGCGCCACGACAGGCGTCAAATATACTTATTTATAGCTAAATTCTTAAGTTAAGTATGTATTAAACCGAATGTAGTTAAGTTTGAGCGTTATTTCTTAGAAGTTATTTTACAAATGCTTTTCTGCATTTGTCCCAGTACTTTCTCATTATAATTCAGCAGCTTCTGTACACTCGACTGCATAAAAGTGCGCTTTGCCAACTCTACTTTTTATTCATGAAGCTTTGTTGGGTCGTGTTTTTATAAACGTAAGGAACTCGTTTGTAATGAAAGCGTATTTACTCATTTTTATGTTTTGAAGCTCTTTAAATGTAACAATACAACTTGATGAATAATTAAAATATAACTTGAATAAAGCTTTGTCGGAATAACAACAATCGTTGTTTGAATTTTGTCTGTTTGGCAAATTATTGGTTTGTTTACGAAGGCAACATTGTATTTGCATAACGCAGGTCAGATGCCCCCTGACCTTTAGAAGGCACAAAATTTTCTGACAATATCTGGGATTTCAGCAGAAATAATATAACATATTTACATTGTTTCAGCACTGTATATACTGACATTGTATGACATTATAAAAATATTAATTGGATTTTGGGTCTTTACGCAACAATTTTACTGTTGTTTTTGATACATTTAATATACATGTCAGTTAGATCTGCTTCTGGCAGTATATTGAAAATGTCAAATCAGTATAAATATAAATCTTAAGCAAAATAAAGAAAATATTAATCAACTTGTACAATAATTTATTTTCAGGCAAAGCCCTGGAGATAAAATCTGTAATTGCCTTCATACCAATTTGTCTTAATTATTAGTTACTCCAAAGGATGGCCCAAATCCTCCTGCTAAGGCCCCCAATTGGAAATTTTGTATTCTACTTGTGTAAAAATATTCGTCAAAATAACATTTTCGCTAAGCGTCTTCACGGTCGACGCGCGGCTATAAACGTAATGGCTACTTGGACTTTACTGCCTGCTTATAAAGTTCGCTTTCATTTGCGCCCGCATTGGGTATACAGTCATTGAGTGGAGCTAATAAATTGGAGTAAATAGGAAGTATATGGCACTTTATATCGGAACACGATTGAAAGCTGTAAAGCCCTGAAGCTTTTTACGTAGGCTATCTACATCTTATAGCTTTGTTTTTATGTACACTGATATCATGTGTTTATTTTTAGATTTCAGCTCGAAGCTTGCTAACGAATACGTATTGTACGAAGTTATTCTGCTAAATTTTTTATAGAAAGTGCAGACAACTAAAGCAAACAAATAAAAAACAATCGTTTTTCATTGCAAGACTTAGTCGTATTCTCTTCTATTACAATAAAAATTATAGTATAATTAGGTAAATGTATACGAATTGCTTGTACTCATACATTTTTAAAAATTAAAACATTCCTACGATTTTATCAATACCAATCTCATTGAGAAGAATTTTTAAAATACTCCTCCGTCCACATAATTTTCGTAAAAAAGCACCCAAAGTTTTCCTTTTACGTATTAATATATAAATTTAAAAGTTCGCAGTAATGTATCTTTAGAAAGGCAACACGTGTAAAGTATCTCTAGCTTTTATATATAAAATTAAGTTTACTCCAGTCTTGTTGTTGCTTCCTGAGCTAATAGGATTGTTTTTTAAAGTTTTCTAAAGTATAATAGAACTTCTAAACTTATATAAAGAAGCGTGTGTAACGTCTTTTCAAGAATAATTCTAAGGATAGCTTAACTTTAAAGCATATGATATATGTATATCATGTGTTATGAAAAGTTAATCCAATAGCAAATATTATACGTTGATGCAAATTTAAAATACATTTTAATAATTGTTTGAAATTATGATTTTATTATTTATACATCTGTTATAATTAATGTCAGGTGGTAGGAGGTTCGTCCTCCGACTGGCTCGCGACCACTATCATGTCAAAGACGAACCGCCAAATATCTAATGATGTGTTCCGGTTCGATGGCATGTAAGCCAGATTTTCCCCTTTCCCACCCATCCTTTCCCCAAAATGTGGTGGTTCTGATAGTGGACTACTACATTGTCCCCCCTTCCATCAGTATCCTCTAGGTTGGCAACGCATCTACAACATCTCTGGTGTTGTAAATGTCTATGGGCGAAGGTAACCACTTACCATCAGGTGGTCCTTCTGCTCGTTTGCCGTCCGTTATCAATAAAAAAAAAAATATAATTATCAATTTGTAAGGATGTTTGTTGTTACGCACAAGCAAAAACCACTAAACAGAGCTACAATTTAAAGATATTTTGTTATTTGGCCAAAATATGACGATAAGTATCTAGTCTTCTGTTTATTGTGGACAGGGAAAATATCTACATGTCTATTTCAGCTTTTTTTATTTTCCACCTGTTTTAGAGACATTGAGTGCTAAATACCAGTACTATGAACAAAAAAGAAAGTCGTACTGTGTCTCATTAGATCGGGGAAATAAAAGTAATATATTTTTCTAAATTAAAACTTTTTATCCAATGAGAATTGAACTCACAACTATTATATAGACACCTCGATTGCGCCACGATGGTATGATGAAGTTTTGTAATAAATACAAAATTGCATTCAAGTGTACAACCAAGAGAAACTATTCTAATGCTCTTCATACTGTTCGTTCCGTTCAGTAACCATAAATATTTTAGGAGTATCGGTGAATATTTTATACGTATTTTCCGCTAGCAACAATTTTCTGCGGGAAAACAAAGTATTGCAATTACATTATAAAGGGTAAGCCACGTCGGTTGGGAATCCAGAATTTATCATCTACGTTAAGTAGGAACATCTTTATTATTTACTGGAAGTTTTCTTGCGTTTTCGTATATTATTTTAATAATATATAAAATATTTAGATATTAATATAATAATATTAAATCATGAGTGACATTATAGAACGTTCAACTCGACGAATCTTATTAGCTTAGTTCAAAGTAATGGAAATGTTAAAGAATTGACAATATGCAAAACAAAAACATATTTTAACCTCATTTTAACGAAAAAATTAATTAAATTCTGACCATATATCCACAGTGCATTAATAATAAAAGAAAACAAAAAAAATATGCTTTAACTCTTTAAAAGCCATACATTTTGAAGTACCCATAGAGGGAAATATCACTTTTTATTAAGTGATACATAAGTTCGTACTAAAGCTTTTGTCTAAAAAAATATTGAGTGTATAAAATTTAACAAATCATTTTGTATAACAACAAGGAGGAACATCAATTTATTGCGCCCTGGGAGAAACTTGAACTGACAATCTTCATGTGCAACTACCTATATCATAACGAAGATGAATCATTTTTTTTTAACTTCACTTGTACCCCGCATAGAGCAGGGTAGGCAGAGGGAACCTGAGAGCCTAATGTTAAGACACTCCGTTCTCTTACAACAATTCTGTTCCCCTCTTTCCTGAAGATGAATCATCGTTTAATTAAGTCCTTTTTGTCACAAAATATTGTATGGAAAGACAATCATTTCAGTCATATTTGTTCTGATTGTAGTTACTTTACCTTCTATTTTCCTTTTACTAACCATCTCGTGTATTTTCAGGTACTAAGCTCTGACACAGAATGGCATTTCGCTCATCGTGGTCTACCGCACGCAAGACCTCGCAGATCCATCGCCCATACTCGTCTCTTAAAACGTCATCCTTTAGTAAGTATTTTTTTATATTTTTGAAGTGTTTCCTGAAGTTTTTATTGACACTAGGTCCTTCAGGTCTATGTATGATAAGCGTGGAGCTGAAAATGGGTTTTCATTATGTAAAATTATTTAAATGTGAATATGGTTTACGTCAAAATGTTGAGTTCTTTTAATATGTAAAAACACTGTATATCTTTAAAAATATTTTTTTAAAGGTTGCGCTCAAAACAAAACTTTTATAAAAAGTTAAAATAATTTATGTTGTTTGAGTTTTCAAAGAAATTGCTTGCTAACTTTTATCACAGCTGTAACAGTGTCTACAGCATGATAATATTGAGTTAAAACTTTTTACCAATCACATAATAGTTATTTTAAAGCTTTATGTTAGCAGTGAAGCTTATACAAACTTGCTCTACATCTTAGAGACATTAGTAGATTGCTTTTCTATTTTAAGCTTCACAGAGTATCTCTATTTCCACATTACTTGAGTCAACTGAAATATGGTTTTATGCTAATTAATCATAATAGTTTACTTAAAGTACATTACGATTTAGGTTTGTAAGAAAAAATAACAGGAATATATCAAATTATTTTTACTATAATTCCCGATTTGATCGAATCCATCGTTGCCTTCAGCCACAATGTTTCATATTTTCAAAATTTGTTTGAAAAAAGCGAATGTAACAAGTAAGTCAGCAAGGGTTACTAAATATTAGTCAATTGTACTGTAATATATTTTTACAGTATCACGCTTTATCAGCATAGCAGTCCGCTTGAAATCGGGACAATGCGTGTTAACGTTAGTCCACGGCGCACTTTATCTTCCTAGAGCGGAAAAAAGAAAATTATTAAAAAATAATGATTTCCCTGAGGGAATTGAACCGAACACCAATCGCATTTATTGTCTGACACTGTCCTACTGCGCAACAAAAGGTCTTAATCAATGTTATATTTATATTTTCTCTTTATAACAGGTCCACACTGCAGTCCAACAAACTGGTTTTAAACGAGTCAAGCGAGGGTTCCGTCCGCTTCGCTTGCCTGAAACCGCACCGGCCGCTGAACCTCGTGATCCTTATTTTCCCTTACAATGGTATCTGAAGAATACTGGGCAAAATGGGGGAAAACCTAAATTGGACTTAAATGTGGAAGCAGCTTGGACTCAAGGCTACACAGGTGTCAACGTCACCACTGCTATCATGGACGATGGTAAGTTAAAAACAAATAAACTATTAGTGATTGGACTAATAATTGAGAATGATATCTTCGCCTTAATAAATTTTAGATTGGACAAACCCGGTCGTAGGGTCAAATCCTTCTCATGAGAATGATTTAAATGTTATTTTAAAATATTTTTGTCCCATCCATCATGAAATGTTTCTAAAATGGGCAGAAAGTAAAAACGGCAACAGAATGTCTTAATACTAAATAGTTTATTTTAAATATAACTAAGAAATAGTTGAAAGGCCGCTCAATTTATACTTATTAGATATTTATAAAAGTCTTATTCTTAGGCATAATATTTTTACGCTTGAAGTCGACCTATAGTTTCTCTTTAAATACTAACTTCCCTTTTATTTTTATAACCTATAGTTATATCCCTTAGTAATAGTTATTGTCGTACAATAAATATCTTAATTGAAATAAATTGTACATATAAGTTGTATTAACGATCCGTCTGATGAATTTGATAGATTTTTAGAATATGTGTTAAGTTGCTTGTGTAATTTTTTTCGAGTTCTCATTTTCAAGTTATTGAAGATTTCAGTGTAAAAAATGTGTTAAATAAGAAAATATTGCCTGCTAATAAATTTTTGAAAGACAAAAAGATTTAATTATGGTAATAGATAGTTATACTCTACGGTATATTTCATTATAAAATACAGATATTAAATATAGCGTGCTTTTAACTAAAAACATCTAACAGAATAATATTATTATAAATAGAATTTACTATTTCAAGAACACAAGAATCTTCAATATTTCTCAAGATATTCGATACGGCGTGCCCTTTCTTCGTCTAGGACTGACACTGTCTGAGCACTTTGTACTAGTAGGTACTTATATTACCGATGTTCGTAAGACCATTTGTCTTGTCTCAGTTTGAGCTCTGCGTAAATAGAGGCGAGAAAATTAATTTCACTTAAAAAATAGCTTCACGAAGCATTAGATGGGGTCTTGTTTGTATTTTTTGTTACTATGTAAATATTGTAAAGGTCAAATTGTCAATATGGATTAAATTGAGGGTAAATTCGATTCTTATCGAAAAAAATGCTTATATTTCGTTTAGTAACTCTTACTTTATTATAAGTATGTATACCTACCTTTATTTGTTCCTAAAATCTGTATTTAATATTTTCATACTTTTCGCAGATGATCTTGAGAATATATTTTTATTGCAGGTGTAGACTATATGCATCCTGATCTGAAGTATAATTATGTGAGTATTTGTTTATAAAATTACATTATATTATTCTATCAACAGTTCAACAGGTGTCAACGGTTTTATCAGTCCATCAGTAATTTTATTTTTGAGACGTAGATGCTATCAATTTGAAGTTTATGGGTTCAAACCCCATCCTAGAAATCATTTATATTTAAGAAAAGAATTTTATTATTCCTCCAGTTTGGTTAAACAAAGTCAAAGCCGGGCAAACTTTCGGCATACGCAACAGAAATTTAAGAAAAAACGAAAAACTGCTTTTCGTAATCTTCTATTTCTAAGTTACAAAAGTTGCATGAATATAAATTATAAGTTAACGTTTTAAAGGATATTATACAAAAACAGGGTAGTTATATAGTTGGTACTACTTTCTGACTTTGTTGTTATGCGGGATGAAGCGTGAAGATATTTTTTTTATAAGAAAAAACAATATACAAATATATTTTCTGTGTTTTCTTTTTGTTATTTAATTTAACGCGACATAGAGTTCCCTTATTATATTTTTACATATGAGCATATTTTTTGTTTATCTTTTTCACGGAAAATTTTTTACATCATTAAATCTCATGTATGTCAGCTAAGTAGATTATGGCACTCATATTCAGTTTATTCAATGTTTTTACGGAGGAATATTGTAGACACATGTGTCAAATACCATCTATATTTAAAATTCCGTTTAATATAAAAGAATAATTTTTATATTACATCTTAAAATATTCGTTTGGCGATTTAGAAATATTCTTTTGACGTGTTCACAATTATTATAATCATTTTAGGTTTCGTCTGCGAAAAAATTCTAGTGATATTATGCCGACCAAAAAGTTCCTTTACGTAGAAGGTCACAAAAAACTGATTTTCCTCAATATCTCACGTCCTATTGCTCGGAGGTCAATAAAGGTTATTATAAAATGCTTAACTATGAAAAATGACTTCGGCGCGGTACTAATGTCATTTTTTCATATCTATATATAAATACGTGAAGCAAAAACTTTGGATCCCTTGTTTTCGAAAATTACGCGGACGGAGGAGCATGAAACTTGGCACACTTATAGTTTATATAGAGGAGGAGTGCAGAATGCTAATATTTTTTTTAAATAATGCATAAAAAGTATATTAAATTAATAAAATAAATGTGACACACACTACCATGGTTTGACATTCATGTTTATATAAAGTGACATATACATATTTTGCTAAAGAAAACGCGTTATTAACGCGTCAACGACACTAATACTTATTAAAACACAAGTAATAAAGATGTATACCTAGAATTCACCTAAGATTTTTCCATAGAATAAGACTTAACGCATCTAACATTTTCTAAAATGCTGGACTACGTTATTTCTGATTTTACTTTGCGCTTGAATTTTAAATAAAAATCTCTTATTCATGACTAAACGAATAGGTTTCGAAAAGTTTTATTAAGTAAGAATTTTTCCTTACCTTAATTTAAGATTATCCTTCAGTACAACGAATTATACAGAACTGTTTTGCACTTAATTTGTCTTATAAACTTTTCAACAAAAAGTCATAATCATTTTTTATTTAGCTTCATTGTGTATCCCGGACATAGCAGGATAGGCAGAGGGAACCAGCTAACGTAGTGCTAAGACACTCCGTTCTCTTTTAACTTCTTTCGTTTCCCATTTTCCGCCGAATTGAGACATTGTATGCTGAGTGGCGGAACTCAACGCCATGCTTTGTTTTGTTATCATTAATATTTTTCATTTCCTAGAGTGGAAATCGGACCCACAACCTTTCACGTTTACATAGCATGCTTGTGCCTCTGCGCAACGACAGGCCTTTTATAAATTATATTGATATAATCATTTCACCACGATTCTAGCATTTTTCAGTAAACGTACGATTGTAGGTTCATTTTCCATGCCACTTGCCTTGATGACGCGCTACAGATTTTCACCATGTAGCTAGAACTTTTGCTAGGTTGATTTATTTTCGTATTTTAGCGTGGCATTGAATAGTATTAGAGTATTCGTTATTACCTGTAAATAACGCAATAGTAGTACCACAAAACAACTTTTTAACAAACTCTCCTTCGTCCTTTTATCGCCACACTTTCATGAGGTAGCGATACTTTAACCTCTCTTTTCTTTCAAAGTTTTTATTACCCTCATTTTATTTTATAATATTGCCAGCCATTGTTAAATATAATTTTTATTGTAGGTATATGTAGAAATTGTTAACACGATGTTATAAAAATAATGTATTTGTGATAATAAATCATTTTTATTACACCGTTATAACAATTTCTGTTAAATAATCAAAATAATCAACAACAGTGAAAATTGTTAAAACAATAATAATTACATAATTACTTAATATATTAACAATTCTCATATGTTATAGTGAGTATTGTTTTAGGATATATTCATATATTGGAAAGTTAAAGTTTGAATGATTTTGATGAAGTAATAAATTTTATTTAGTAGGGTTTATTATCTGATCAGAGATCCGCCATATAAATTTTATAACCGTTCGATTGCGTCTATTTAATTATAAACATAATAAGCAGATATTGCTATACAAATATAAATACAACGCTGTGGTTAAAATTTACTTCGAATTTGCAATAACTATAAAATTTATTAATTACTTGAGCTTACACGACATAATACAAATGTATGGTAGATTAAATTTTCAGTTGTACATTTGCTCTTCATAATTAAACAATATTCACGTGTATGCAAACCATAATGGCTTAAACGATTGTCAATGAGTGAGCTCAATCAATTTCTTTGTTAATTCTATCAATTTCAATTTTACTTTAGATAAATCGAATGTTGAATCTCTATACCGTTGAAAATATTGAGCTTGAGGAAAGAAAAGCATATTGCAGCATCATGTTTTTCCTCGCATAGCAGGGTGGGCTAAGAGAACATGTCACGACACTCCTTTCTCCGTACTCGTATGTAGATTGGCGGATCTAAACGCGCTTGTTTTAAGAAAAAAAAATTTTTTTTTTTAGCTTCACGCTATATCCTGCATATAGCAGGGTAGGCAGAGGGAACCAGAGAACCTAGTGTTAAGACACTCCATTCTCTTTCAACAATTCCGTTCCCCACTTTCCGCCGAATTGAGGCATTGCGTGTTGAGTGGAGGAACTCAACGCCGCGCTTCGCCTTGTTACCAAACCCAAGAAATGAAAATACTAAATTTTATATTTCCTGGAGTGGGGATCGAACCCACAACATTCAACAGTCGCACGCTTGTGCCTCTGCGCCACGACAGGCATTAAAAATCAAAATTGTTATAACATAATGATATATATACGTTAAAAAGATCTACAATAATCTGTAGGCACTGTGTCTAAACGTCGTGACTAATGGAATATAAAATGACAGACGAAAAAGCCTAAAGAAAATGAAATTTGTGACATCCTAATTTTGCGAAACGCGAGTTGCAAACATTATTTATATGGTTCATTGAATTTCGCGTAATATGTTTTTTCCTATAGGGAGAGAATGTTAAGCATGAGATAAGAAAGTAATTTATTTTCTTGATTACGTCAATTCTTAAAATATGTGCTAATTTTAAATAAAAACGAATATTTTAATATGTTAACGTAAAAATAAAATCATCTTCAATATAATTTAAATATAAATAATATAAACATAATAATGATCGTCAATATGAATAATTATTTTATTCATATTGATTATTTTTATATAATATCTCCTTCTGAGCTAAAATCTTTAACGGCCTTATTTAAAAAAGAACAAAGTTTTTAAAAAAACTTCTATCATATTTTATGTAAAGAGTTTGTATGTCACTGCATTTAAATTATGTTTTCGAACGTTGTCTGTTTGAACATATGGAAAAAGGCGGGAAAATATTTCAAGCTCAACTGTCAAACTTAGAAGTTGTCAAACTTAGTGTTGTGAATATTTTTTTTTATACATGATTTTGTTTCGAAATTAAAACCATTTAATTAAATTAAATTGAATAATAGCTATTTTGTATTTGATATTTTCTATTAAATCTTTTTTTTCTTTTCTTTTCTTTTTTTATAAAATTTATTCGTGTAAAATATTTTTCTATGCAATAAGATATATTCTCGTATTTCAAAACAGATGACATTTGTAATGGACATATTTTGTTACAGAACGCTGAAGCTTCGTACGATTTTAGCAGTAACGATCCGTTTCCTTATCCCCGATATACGGATGATTGGTTCAACAGGTGAGTCTTTTGAATATTCTTATTGTGACTTTTTACATAATGATACCTAAATATATAATTTTAAAATGTCTAATTGTATCTGGTGATAATAATAATTAATCTATAATATTATTTTCTACAAATTTATAAACATAAATGGAATGGAATGGTTCTATAAATAAAGTGTATTTATAAAATTTTCGTGCATATAATTGTTGAGAAAAATTACTACATATTTTTATATATTATTTCTGTAATTTATGTCATATATAATTGATTACAATTTTTATAAAAATGTCTTTGGAAAGAACATTTAATTTTTTTAACATAAATACGTAAAACAAACTTTTATGATGACTTACGAAACGCTGAAGATTGTATGAAGTTTACCTTTGCAAATTAAAATGATTAATCAAAAAAGTTAAATAAGCTTAAGATCTACTCTATTTAATCAAGTTGTAAAATCATTTTATCGCAGTAAAATATGACGGAATGTATTTCTCAAAATTAATATATAAAGTAGATTATTTCAGAGATTTTTTGGTCTTGTGAGGTATTCGTGTATTTATTGTCTGTCTTTACGCGAAATCACGTAATTGGTTTTCTCTCTAAACTAAAATATTACATACATTTTTAAATATATTACATATACTAACTAATTACAATAAAACTGACGATCACACGTAAATATTGTACTGTAGCATTTTTTAATTATATTTACATAGGATATTAATACATAAATAATGGACAACAATATTTTGACGGGAAACCGCGGCGTTGAGTTCCGCCTCTTAGCACGCAATGCCTCAATTCGGCAGAAAATGGGGAATGGAGTGCCTTAACACTAGGTTCTATCTGCCTACCCTGCTATATACGGGATAAAGCGTGAAGCTATGTATGTATGTAATATTTGGACAATAATACAAATATATAAATGAACATAACTTGTTTCTGTTATGTATTTGGGTTTGATATCACAGTTTCAGTTCAATAACAATAATAAGTGCATAAGTTGTGAAACTAATGGAAATGTAAATTTAGCCATATGTATGAACTAATAGGTTTAAGGTAAGCTAAATAAAGAAAAAAATCAAATTTGATTTCAAGGTATAGCCTACTTAAACACTTGTATCGTAATAATTTAATTATGAACATTTATATGTCTTGAAACAAGATGAAATGAACAGAGTTTTATTGGCCATTTACGATAATTGTTAATTTTATTGACTCTTAACTCGTTAAATTGTCAATGCCATATTGTATAGGTACGTCGGGATATAGGTACAATTCAAAAGGATATTCTTTAAATAATGGAAAACAATTTCTTGTAAAATTAAAGTTTTTATTCATTTTCTCTATATTTCATAATATATATTTAATATATAAGTTGATTATTTCGTAACATTTTATGTATGTCGTAAATGGCGAAATCTCTTGATAATTTGTTATTTACTAAATATTTTGTACACCGTGAGCTTCGTAATAAATTAGTTTTATTTCTATGTTCTTGTAAACTTGCTTGTGGTACGTTGGCGTTGGATATAATAAGGTATCAGATAAAGATCAGAAATATAAGAATTTTTGGCTGAACACGCAAAAACATTTATAAAAATTTTCACCAAAATAATGTTGTTACTTAATATAAAATTATTCAGTGTTGAAATGTGGTTGACTGAACGAACAATATCATTTGTTGGGTTATAAAAGCAGGACAATGTGGAGGAATGTATCATTGATTAACCACTATTAATAATTCTAGCTTCACGCTGTATTTCGCATTTAGCAGGGTAGGCAAAGAGAACCTGGAAACTTAGTGTTAAGACACTCCATTCTATTACGATTTCCGTTCCTGCGCTTTGCGTTGCTACCTAATAATTCTATTAGATTTAAAAGTGATATATTATCAAATGCTCTTTCGTTTTACCGCAAAAATGGCTGAAATTAAAAAAGAATATAATACAATTTTATAAAGGGTGTCCCAAAATTAACGCAAGATTTAACTTTGCCGCCATTTGCTATTATATTCATTATTCATTCGCTATTAAAAGACTAAAATGGCATTTTCTATTTAATTCAAATATTGCGTTAATTTTGGGACACCCTATAATAAGTATTTCAATATCTCGGTACATTTAAGAATTTCTATCATTTCTCACTCAGCTTGTCTTTAATTCCAACTTTGCTAGCCGCCTTAATTGAAATTTTGTGTAAGCAAAAGTTTCTGCGAAATTAGTTTCTAATCCCTATTCGTACTTTAACAATTATAGCGTGAGCCTCAAACTTATAATGCTGATTATATTTGTAACAAAAATACTTGAATTTCATGTATATTAAATCTTAAGGCCATCGCAAAGGCATGAAACAGCAGCTGCTGTAAGCACGACTGTGGATTCGACTCCCATTTGGAGAAATGGTCATATTTAAATTATTATTTTAACTTCTCTTCTTGGGTAAGATAAACTGCAGCGTGGAGTTCCGACACTCAACACTAGGGTGGATTGATTTTCATTTTTTTATATAAATCATGGGGGGGGGTCTTAGAGCTTATTATCATAATTATTACGAGAAAAAATATTTAAAAAAATATTGGATATACTTTTTAGCCTCCTACCGAAATTTAAATAACGGAAAAAATAGGGATTTTGCCTAAATTTCAAATACCTCAAACTACTAAATATATCTTTTCTTGTAATAATATGACGATAACGCAACTTTTAAGACACTCCAATGATTTATATATATATTTAAAAAAAAAAAAAAATTAACCTACCCTAGTCACCATTTAATGTCACGTATATGGGCGGAAAGTGTGGAATGGACAATCTTAAGCTCTAAGCTCTTTCTGAAAACTTTGTTATAGAAAAGAAATAGATACTGATAAAAAATAATGAATATGATATTAATATAATAAAATAAATAATAATTACTAATCATTTATCATAGTCACGGCACGCGATGTGCTGGCGAAGTGGCGGCTGCTCGCGATAATGGAGTGTGCGGGGTTGGAGTCGCCTATCACTCCAAAGTAGCTGGTAAGTAAAGTGGAAATAGTACTATATTTAGCATTCAATGTGCTTAATATTGGAAATAGCTATTTACTTCATATAAATATAATATTAGGATGTCTATTGATTTGTATTCCGTTCGTAGTTAATATTAGAAATGGTAAATTCCAGAATATAAATACGTATATTGACTGCTTTATATCAGATATTATATATATCTATCCACGAAAAGTATTTTCAGGTACCCTCTGGATACTTCATACCAGCGATTTTTTATGTAATCATTTATTTGAAAGAGCTTTAATAAAAAAAAAGAATTTAGAATGCCTCACATTTTATTTATGTTTATGAAACTCCTGTCGTGGCGCAGATGCACAAACGTGCAACTGTAAACCCGACAGGTTGTGGGTTCGATTCCCACTCCAGGTAATGGAACTTTTCCTTTTCTGGGCTTATTAACTAGGCAAAACGCGGCGTTGAGTTCCGCCACTTTGCACGCAATGCCTTAATTCGGTGGAAAGTGGGTAACGGAGTGTCTTAACACTAGGTTCCCTTTGCCTACCTTGCTATATGCGGGATACAGCGTGAAGCTATGTATGTATGTATGTTATTTATATTATATATTAAATGTTGATAAAAATATACTTACAGTTATTTCATTCTTGCCTATAATAATAACTCTTTACTTTATTTAAATAATTTTTTTGTTTATTTATCTACACTAAATATAAAAAAAATATCAGTTACTTTCCAAAGAAAAGTACTTTAGTTCATAAAATACAAGTAGAATAGATTTACTATTCCCTTTCACCGCTCATAAAGCAGTACGATTTACATAACAACACACTGTAATAAACATATTGTGGCGCTTACGTCCCGACTGCGTGTTATTTGGGCGCGTACGCGTTATATAATGTAAAATCCTCCACAGTCCTATATTAAGCTGACTGTCAGAACGAAATTGTTTGTGCTCCAGTGGGTCGTATGATTAATACTTACTTTTTTTGCAATAATTATAATAGAGAAAACGCTACGCTTTTAGGTTATCATAAATATTCGCACTTTGCCACTTATGCCATTATGTTTTTCTCTGTTTTTCAGTTATTTGTAATATTATTGAATTTAAAATGTTCGTAATAAAAAAGTAATCATAATTTTTGAAATACTTTTTTTGTAAAACATTACGCGTTGAGTGACAAAACTCAACGCCTCATTTCGTCGTACTAGGACGGGGTAATGAATCATTTAAATATGATCGTTCTCCGAGTGCGAACCCACATCCACTCTTGTTTAGAGTTAGACAGATTTTCCCCTTTCCCACCCATCCTTTCCCCAAAATGTGGTGGTTCTGATAGTGGACCACTTACCATCAGGTGGTCCTTCTGCTCGTTTGCCCTCCGTTATCAATAAAAAAAAAAAGAAAAAAAAAAGACATTGTTCCAATGCGTTCTGGAATCTACAAGAAGCAGAATTTTTCTGCTTGTCTCTAAAAGATGTGGTAGATAGGTAAAAATAGTCAATAAATAATGTGAGAGAACTTAAATTTGCCTTTTTAATTATTTAAAATTTAATTTAACTTTTTTCACCGAACTGGAACTGACTGAACTGAACTGGCTCGGTAAAATTTTCTTGCAATGCCAACAATTATAGATTAGCACTACAAAAATCTAGAATACGAGTCACGTAGCTACTTGATGCTTGTTTGCTTTGATAAATAATCTAGACACGTCAATGATAAGGATTTAATTTAGTTGTGGTTGCGTTTTTATCACCTATTTGAGCTTTATTTCTGTACTAGCTGTGCCCCTCGGCTTCACCCTATGAACCTGTCTTGACGTGTAGGATTAGGATAAATCCGTAAGAACTTTTCAAATATACTTGGTAGTTTTGAAGATCCACAATTCATGTTTCCACATTTTGTGATATAAAAAGATATATCTAGTGACAAATCGTTGTTCTTCAATTTCCGCCAGTGTAACGATGTAATTACATGTCGATTATTGACGTGAC
>JAKGSA010000494.1:145673-164005 GCA_033558755.1 Philaethria dido
TTATACGGTTATACACAAAAAAAACAGTCGAATTGATAACCTCCTCCTTTTTTTAAATTGGTTTAAGATACTTTATACAACGCCTGTCGTGGCGCAGAGGCACAAGCGACTGTAAACGCGACAGGTTGTGGGTTCGATTCTCACTCCAGGATATGTTAGTATTTTCCTTTCCTGGGTTTGGTAAATAAGGCAAAGCCCGGCGTTGAGTTCCGCCACTCAGCAGTGCCTCAATTCGGCGGTAAGTGGGGTAAAAAAATACTTTATACACACTATGTCCATCCATAAAGTGATGTCATTATTACTTTATTTAAATATTTTTTTTTAACTTCACGCTTAATCCCGCATATAGCGGGGTAGGCAGAGGGAACTAGAGATCCTAGTGTCAAGACACTCCATTCTCTTACAACAATTCCGTTCCCCACTTGCCGCCGAATTAAGGCATTGCGTGCTGAGTGGCGGAACTCAACGCCGCACTTTGCCTTGTTACCAAACCTAGGAAATGAAAAGACAAACATTTCCTGGAGTGGGAATCGAACCCACAACCTGTCGCGTTTACAGTCGCACGCTTGTGCCTCTGCGCCACGACAGGCGTTTATTAGATTGTTACATATTCTGGCACTCATCTAAATTACCGCAGTAAAAATAGGCGTGGATAAGCTATATACGTATTCATTCATCGTTCATTGTCTAATCGGTTAATGGCAAATCTATAGGATGACGTCTTCTGTAAGCCTGTCGTATCTACTCGATATTAATTCATTATAACAGGTTTCGTGTTACGTGTTTCATTCATAATTCTTATCTATTTATAGAATATTTTAATTAGTGCTAATTTTTTTTTAGTATTATTTGTAACTGTCGATTAAAAAAACGATGCCCAACTTTTCTATTGGTCCTAACTAACCATTTTCAGACATGTTTTGCGTTGTCTAAGTCCCTTTGATCTGCGTTTTTGTTCCATTCAATATTTCGTGTGTCATGACAATGTTGAACTTTGTATAACCACATGGGGCAAACTAAAACCATAACATCTCGCGTTGCTTACTAAGACACAACTATTAAAGGGATGTTCTTATTTTAAAAATGCTTTATATAAAAAATCACGGCTTAGACAAATTGTGCCATTAGAAACGTCCTATTCAACATATTTCATTATAACCGAGAATGACAATTTCGTTCTTAATTGTAGTAATTTGTAAAAATATATCTCTCTCGTTTAGTGGAAAAATATCACCTAAAAATGTAAAAGTAAAGAATAATAATTTATTTATTATAATATTTTCTTATTTAAAAACATTTACAATCCGAAATAATCTGACTTTATATATTTACTTTAACAGGTATAAGAATGTTGGACCAGCCGTACATGACTGACCTCATAGAAGCTAACTCCATGGGACATGAACCCCATAAGATTCACATCTACAGCGCGTCATGGGGTCCTACAGATGACGGGCGGACTGTTGATGGTCCTAGGAACGCTACTATGAGAGCTATTGTGAGAGGTGTTAATGAGGTAATATTATGTTTTTATAAAACCCTATTAATCGGAGATGTTAGTGTCTAGACACTAGGTTCTCTTTGACTACACTCTTTTAAAACTGTTAATTGATCTTCATTTCAATTTAGATGTAAATTAATTAACTTTTCCTTTGTCTTAGTTAAGATAAAAGGAAATTCTTATGTCTCATAATAATAATCTATATATAAATTCGTGAAGGAAATACTTCAGACCCCTTTATACGAAAATTAAGCGAACGGAGGAACATGAAATTCGCACACTTATAGTTTATATAGAAAAGGAGTGCAGAATGTTTTTTTTTTTAAATAATACATAAAAAGTATATTAAATTAATTAAATAAATGTTACGTCTGAAATTCACATTTATATAAAGTGACATATACATACATAGCTAAAGACAACGCGTTGTTAACGCGTCACCGGGGCCACTAGCATATTTAAAACTGTAGCTTGCCTTGTTTTACCAACAGAATATTCGATATTAAATCATTTCACACGTAAGTATCATACAATCTCACCAAACTATTTTCAGAATAAATATACTCAACCTACGTCGTGTCCCTTTTGTGCCGAATACAACTAATTCTTTTCTATAAATATACATATTAG
Source organism: Philaethria dido (assembly GCA_033558755.1). Lineage (NCBI taxonomy): Eukaryota > Metazoa > Arthropoda > Insecta > Lepidoptera > Nymphalidae > Philaethria > Philaethria dido. The sequence continues at coordinate 147,805 of JAKGSA010000494.1, forward strand.
AATGTGGGAAAATAAAAACCTGAAATCAGGAATTCTATGTATTCGTTGGTTAAAATGTAGTCGATAATGGTTTAAGTATATATTTTTGTAATGGAGGAAAAAACGGAGGAAAGGTCGGATGAATAGGAGGACTTAATCTAATACAAATAAAAATAGAAATGTTGGTCTATATAAATATAAAACACCAATGACTATTATGAGTCACTTTTCAGTTTTAGTTACGTATTCATAACATAAAAATATATTAAGTTAAAATAATTGTCCAATCATATTTTGCCAATCTAATATTTTCTTGAAGTCAATCATAAGTCATCTTCTACCCATTTAGAGAAATTATATGCTGGGTAAAATTCAATACAAAACTTTATCTAACGTACCTACATATATTTATAAGTATAGATTTTCCTCCAAGTTCATGCTGTCCGGAACTCGAAAAATCAATTACAACTTTTCTCTCCGTAGTTAAACGGGAATAGCCAAAATTGGTTCACATTTCAAATTCACTTGTTGAGTTCCTCACTCTATCAAAGGTCAGTACATCGTTTTCTAAGTTTAAAAGACAAACACAAAGGTAAAAACTATTTCTAGACTCAAAGAGCATCAAACGCAGTTTAACAATGCACAAGCTTATAAATTTTTCAAAAGAACTCAAACAATAGGCCACGTTGTTCGTGTATTGAAATCTATTCATTCCAGTGCTCTTGTATGGAGACGAGGGTGTGGATTGTTTATTTAAGGAAATTGAGATTTCAATCCCCGACGCTTATTGAGTCTACAATCACTACATTTTTAATCTTAAATAGAATTTGTGATTTTAGCTTTTGTTTTTTACTAAGAAAACACTTTTAAAAAAATAGGTAACAACCTGTCATAGCGTAAAGGCACAGGCGTGCGATTGTAAACGTGACAGCTTGTGGATTCGATTCCCAGTATAGGTAATGAAAATATTAAATAATATTTAGTATTTTTATTTCCTCGCTCTGGTGACAAGGCAAAGCGCTGCGTTGAGCTCCGCTACTTAGCACGCAATGCCTCAATTCGGCGGAAAGTGGGGAACGGAAATGTTAAAAGAGAACGGAGTGTCCTAATACTAGATTCTCTGGTTACGTCTGTCTACCCTGCTATGTGTAGGATACAGCGTGAAGCTAAAAAAAAGAAGGTAATTAAACTAGTCAAAAAGAACAGCAATATTAACAAAAAGTAATAAATATTAAAAATAAATATTTAAATTGTATGATATTTACTATCCCAACAAGAATTTCATTGGAATGTAACAACAAATATTTCGTAGCAGAATTTAAGCGTCGTGGATTTCCTGTAGGTAATGGTCTGTGCTAACAGTCGAGTGGACAGTCGCCTGAAAATACCTTCCTGTTTAGTTGCTAATTTCAAATATTCCTTTGGACTCACGGTATTTTATTTTAATATTTGGTATTTTATACTGAAATTATTATATTGTAAGAATAACTATAAATATTATTTTTGTACGCCTGTCTGTAGACGCGACAGGTTGTGGGTTTGATTCCCACTCCAGGAAATGGATTTTTTCATTTCCTGGGTTTGGTAACCAGGCAAAGCCCGGCGTTGAGTTCCACCACTGAGCACGCAATGCCTCAATTCGGCGGAAAGCGGGGAACGGAATTGTTGTAAGAGAACGAAGGGTCTTAACACTAGGTTCTCAGGTTCCCCCTGTCTACCCTGCTGTATGAGGGATACAGCGTGAAGTTAAAAAAAAATTATAATATTTTTGTCAATTATTTCCCACATGACAAGGTTGGCTGGTAGAGTATGCTTTTTAATGTTAAGTCCGCCTTTTATGCATTTATATAAAATATTATGTGGAATTAAAGATAAATAAATAAATAAATAACGGCACTACTGAAATTAATAGTATATTTTGTTGCTGTACGTTTTTCATTTTCTTTAATCTATCCTAGAGAGCTAAAATTGAGCATATAGATTTTGAAATTTTTAGGGCGGACTAAGAAGAGGATTTGCTAAAATTCCTACTAGAACAGGCAAAATCGGGTTTTAAGCTTACATTACTAAAATAAAGACATTATTTAGGTGGAACCAGTTCAAAGTTCTTAATAAATATATAAAACGTGTATAGCACGTATTGTTTCTTAAATATAATACAATCTCGAGCCTTGTGTTTCAAAAGTACAAGTTGAAATACGCTAAAGTCCACTTGCTAAGCTTAATAACTTTAAAAAGCTTGGACTTATGGAGATCTCAAGCACTTTAAATATAGTCGGTTGTGTCATTTAGAATTGAATTTTATGTTTTCAAGTAGTTGAGATATTCAGCATGTAGTTTGAAAAGTAATACATACAATCAATATCCCCATTTACTATAAAACTCAGCATCTAAAATGCGAAACAAGCGAGTGACGACATTTAAATTTTGAAGTACTTTACAAGTAAATTAGAATCGACTTTGTTAAATAAACATGACTAACTTTATGTTTAGAAATGAATAAACCTTATTACCATATTTTAATTTATTTAAAGTGGATTTCAGTTTGAATTTCTTCTAGTCTTTTAAAATAGAGAGACAAAATAGGCTTGTGTTTTTGTAATTTTATATTTTAGAACGGATAATTTTTAGAAAGGATAATTTTTTCGAACCCGCGCCTCTTGGAAACCGTCCAAAGGCTCTGACCGTTAAGCCTTGCGTTCTATATCCGGCAGTGTCGGAATTCTTATATGCTTGTTCAACTTATTTTTGTTGTTAGCATCTCTGTAGAGGTTTTTACAAATTTCTGCTACCCAAAGATTATTTCAAAGAACGATTGTTTGGCTAGAAAGAATGCTATTTATTAAATATTTTTATAGTTTTTAAGTGTTAATCATTCACTTAGGAAACCAAAAATATATGTAGAAAACGTATAAGTGCTCTGGCCGCTAAGCCAGAAGATAGCCTATAAGAATTTCGACAGAGCTGCATATAGAACGAATGGCTTATCGGGCAGAGATTCTTCATTTATCTTTGACCTATATTCGAAATATATAACAGAATTAATATCTTAAAGTAACAGCTTACCTACAAGACGAACGTAAACGTCGTTATGATCATAGTTCCCGCGGGTGAAGTCTCATCATAACTTGAGGAAATAATAGATTTCCCACGAGCATTTTACGATACTTGGAAACATTTTCGGGTATAATGATATGACAGAAATATCTCATTCAGATACTTATAAAATATTTATATTAAAACTGATTTAATATGCCAGGTTTTTTTTTTTTTTTTAACTTCACGCTGTATCCCGTATATAGCAAGGTAGGCAGAGGGAACCAGAGAACCTAGTGTTAAGACACTCCATTCTGTTTCAACAATTCCGTTCCCCATTTTCCGCCGAATTGAGGCATTGCGTGTTGAGTGGCGGAACTCAACGCCGCGCTTTGCCTTGTTACCAAACCCAAGAAATGAAAATACTAAATTTTACATTTCCTGGAGTGGGGATCGAACCCGCAACCTGTCGCATTTACAGTCGCACGGTTCTGCCTCTGCGCCACGACAGGCGTTTTTTAGCTGTGTTAATAATGTATATTTTATTATTTATGGAAAGTATTTTTTTTGTAGTATTTAGTTATTTATCGATCAGTTCAACGCTATTCTCATCTACTACTATTTGATATCCAAGCTTAAGAATTTGGACACGTCTCTGTATTCGGTGACAAAACAATACTTTGAGCTAAGAGTGTGTTTCTAAGAGTATTTGTTTTAATTTTTTTATTATACTATAAGAATAATATTCTTATTGTAAAATCATTCTTAAGAACTCTCTTTATAAAGTATTACTAAGTTACTATTAATATTTTTGTAGGTTCATTCATTCAAGATTCTGACTACGACTTATTAAATTAAAAATAATTTTGATGTAATATTATTATTCATGCTTTCGGAATTTTAATCATCAATTAGGCTTGATTATACTATTGAATTAAGAACGTAAACTAGAAATTCTTTATATAAAATATTTTCTTTATTTAATTAAAAATATTATAATGGAATAAAAATTATTATATTAAATCACTGAAAAGTTTTAATTTTTTTTTAATAGGGGCGTAATGGCTTGGGAAATATCTACGTATGGGCGAGCGGCGACGGTGGAGAAGACGATGACTGCAACTGTGACGGCTATGCAGCTTCTATGTGGACTGTTTCTATTAACAGGTGTCTTAATAATTAGTGCTCTTTTATTTAAGATTCTTCAAAAATATTTAAATTTGAATATTATTTTTGAGTTTCTTGTAATAAATGGTAAATTTAGTAAAAAAAAGGCCCCCTGATTTTCGTGCGCCGGCTCTTCTCAGATCTAAGGGTTTAAATTTAGTCAACCATTTGACGTTTAAAAAAATGAAATGTGTAACTTTTTATTTTGAGCAAAATTATTAGACTTCGACTTTGAAAGTAAAAGATATCTTAATCTTAACGTGCTTATAATGAGTTTCTACAATTTTTTGTTGGAAACCATTTAACGAAGGTCAACTCCAATACTTTTAAAGATTTCTAAGTTGTATCGTTAAAGAAGAAGGGAAACGGAAAGAACCATTAAAATAGCAAAAGAAATAAAACTTTCTACAACTTGAAAAGTTAAACTTTTATTTTTACTTTGGTTAGGTAGAGGGAGGAATTCGGACAATGGAAAAAAGGAATAAAAAAATAGCTCACCGCCTCGTGCCCAAAATCGATATATTGTGTGTTGAGTGGCGGAACCCAACGCCGTTCGTAGTTTTACCCGAACGGACAAATGTAAAAAATAAATTAATCATATAAAATCATTTCCCTAAGTGTAAATCGAACTCACAACCAATCACGGTTACAGTTAGTCGTAGCTCTACTGTGCCGCGATGGCCTATAAGATGTGCGTTAATACCCACTTTAAAATAAAAGGGGCCCCTTAAGTCTACACTTGTTTTCCAAACCCCAGTTTCTGCTAAGAGCCCCTCTTTTCTGCATCTAATACTTGCATTGCTTTACATTGCTTTGCATTGTTAATATATTTACAACTTTAGTACTGTATTGTTAGTAAGAACGCTTGTGAGGTGGGCGTTAATAATCGCAACACAGTTTTATACTAATGCGGTTATTATCGTACAATTTTGTTCTTCTGATGTACTGCTAAATGTTGGAAATGAATAAATAAATAAATAAATAAATAAATAAATAAATAAATTGCTATAGCGTTTCTTCTCTCCTAGCGCAATAAACGACGGTCAAAACGCCCACTACGACGAGTCATGTTCCTCAACCCTCGCCAGTACATTCAGTAACGGAGCCCGCGACCCGAGCACGGGCGTCGCCACCACTGATCTGTATGGGAAATGCACAGCTACTCATTCTGGGACTTCTGCTGCTGCACCAGAAGCCGCTGGAGTGTTCGCTTTGGCTTTACATGCTAAGTGAGTTCTAGTTTTTTTTTTTGGATAATACATATATAATGTCGATTTAAAGTTTAATTTTTTATATGAATTTACAGTTATTTGGAGTATGGAGGAGGATGGAATATAGAGTGTATTTGTTTAGAATGAATATAACTTTTATTTCTTAAACATTTTTTCGCGTATATTGTTGTATCCGTTTGTTAGTTTCTTTTGCTTACTTTTTCGTTTATTTTAAAAATGAAACAATAATTTCTGACCTTCTCAAAAATAAATGTTATTTGGGATATATGTTACATCTGAACTTTACTTTGTGGCCAGCCCGTACACGTATAATATTTATTTCATACATTTTGTTAGGTGGTAGGAGGTTCGTCCTCCGACTGGCTCGCGACCACTATCATGTCAAAGACGAACCGCCAAATATCTAATGATGTGTTCCGGTTCGATGGCATGTAAGCCAGATTTTCCCCTTTCCCACCCATCCTTTCCCCAAAATGTGGTGGTTCTGATAGTGGACTACTTCATTGTCCCCCCTTCCATCAGTATCCTCTAAGATTGGCAACGCATCTACAACATCTCTGGTGTTGTAGATGTCTATGGGCGAAGGTAACCACTTACCATCAGGTGGTCCTTCTGCTCGTTTGCCGTCCGTTATCAGTAAAAAAAAAATACAAGTACATACATATATTTATTATCATTCTTACTTAATTAACAAGAAAGTCATTTAACTCAAGAGTATTAAGCTTTATACGCCGCATATAAAAAACTAAAACAGTAAAAATGTTTTCAGGTTCCACAGAGTTTTCATTAAAGTTGAAACATTTCAAAGTTTAAATGTTTTTCCTAGACCTGAGATAAACATATCTTTTAATAGCTTCAACTTGCTTTCATGACGTAGTTTAATACTGTCTACTTACGACAGTCGGTTTAAAAGATGTTTTTTTTTTGCGTATTTTTTGGAAATCAAAGGACATCGTGGGGTAGTAGGATGTTTAGTGTCAGTGTTAGGACAGTGTCGTGTATGCAACACGATGATTGTGGGTTCGATGCCCACTCTGTTGTGGTGGTCTAATTATGTTTCTTTTTTTTTAATTTTTACGCTACTCTATACATAATTTCAACATTTCGGGCGAAAAGCGGAGGACGATGTGTCTAGGCTAAAGCTAGGTTTTCTCAACTATCCGCGAGAAAGCGAGAAGCTGTATTTGAAAGATTGTCTTTAACCTATATGTTACATGAGATGGATGAACATAAATATATAGTAATATATACGTATAAAATTAACTTATGACTGCAGAATATGAAACATATGTTCAGATTTCCAACAATCAATTTTAATTCTGTGAAATATAATATTAAAATCACATATCAATTACCGAAAAACAGGGTAATAATGAAGATTGCAACATCAACGTTATTATACAAATGATACTGATAATGACCCATACAATATTCCATAACACGCCAAAATCGTCCCATAAAAGAAAATATTTTCGCTACTATTTGCCGCACCCGAAGCTAATAATGGGCTCTTTGGTAATAATATGACATTAATGATTATAGTATACGTGGTACAACCTTATAAATCGAAGTTGATCATCAATATTAAAATAAATACTTAGATAAACCTGATACCGTAGCGTTTGGCGCTACTCTGGCGTTCAAAATCAAAAATCAAAATCAAAATATTCACGTAGACTATTACAAGCACTTTCGAATCAATTAAGATATAGATATCAGTATTGTCAGTCCTATCAGAAGCTACCAACTACTCGGAAGACAAAAACCCATTGAGAAAACCCAGCAAGAGACTACTAACAATAAATTCACAACTATGACGAGCCTCCACAGCGAGCGTCAACAGAATTTAATTCCACACATTCACATCAGAACAGTATTCTTGGACAGAATAATATACTTTTCTCAATAATATGTTTTTAATCTAAGCTTTAAATTGTTCAAGTCACAGGTCTGTAATTGTTTGTAGGATTTTATTATACATACGTATATCTTATGACATAAACGATTAATTTACCTTTTGAAGGTGAAAACTAGAAGAATCAGCTTACTTTTATTTTCATTTTTATGTCTATCACCCTGCCTAATGTTCTTGCGAGGACAATTAAAAAATAAATTAAAGCGAGTTACATATTTAAAAAATGTATAAAAATTTGAACGCAGCGGGACTCGAACCCGCGCCTCCTTCCAAGCGCTCTGACCACTAAGCCATGCGTTCATAATATATATGCCATAGTGTTTTTTATACGTTTTTTATACGTTTTCTAAATATGTTTTTCGTTTCACAAGTGTGTGATTAACATTTTAAACCTTTAAAAATATTTAAAGCGAGTTACTTTATTTAATTTTTAAACTAATTTATTATATTTTTTTCAGTCCAAATTTAACATGGCGTGATATACAACACTTAACGGTATTGACGTCAAAACGAAACTCTTTGTACGACGCTAAGGTGAGTATCAAATTTAATCTCGAATAATTACTTCACATTGTACCTTAGATGTTTATTAAATATTTATATTTAGAAAATACGTTGTGAATATAATATCAAAGATAACATAGCTTCACGCTGTATCCCGCATGTAGCAGGGTAGGCAGAGGGAACCTAGTGTTAAGACACTCCGTTCCCCACTTTCCGCCGAATTGAAGCATGGCGTGTTGAGTGGCGGAACTCAACGCCGCGCTTTGCCTTGTTACCAAACCTAGGAAATGAAAAATTCCATTTCCTTTAGTCGGAATCGAACCCACAACCTGTCGCGTTTACAGTCGCACGCTTGTGCCACTGCGCCACGGTAGGCGTTAATATCAAAGATAATTGTTTATTATTTTTATAATAATAGATTTTTTAAACGCTAAATGTCTAAATTATGTAGATAGTTGAAAATGCATTAAATCTATATAACCAAAAACTATACGTGAAGCAAAAACTTTATATCCCTTTTTATGAAAATTACACGGACATAGGAGACTAAAATTTAGCACACTTATATTTTATTTAGAGAAGGAGTGCATAAATGAGTGATTTTTTTAAATGATGCATCAAAAGTATAGTAAAGTAATAAAATAAACTACCATGATTTGACATCCATATTTATATAAAGTGACATATACGACACTACGAAATGCGATATTAATGCATTTACGGGGCCACTAGTAAAAATTGATCCCTAGGTTATATTTACTATCAGAAACTTTTTAATATTTCTAAGTAAGTACCTATATTGGTACTTGTACGGTAATCGAACCAAACGAAATCAATTAAGGAATGGAAGCTGCGCAAAAATTTCAATTATCTTTATTACTGACGAGAAGACCCTTGAAAGATCTCATTTTTTATTGATTTTTACATAGAATTATACGAACTATATAGAGATATCTGTATTTTATTATGAATTTAATATAAAAGATTATCGTGGCGCAATCAGACGTAATCTGGCTGTAGACACAACGGCTGTGGCTTCGATTCCCACTCAGGGAAATGACTATATTTAAAAAGTTTTCATGTGGCATTGAGTTCCACTGAACACGTATGTCTCGAATTTGGGCGGAGACCGGAGAGTGGAGTGTCATTCTCTATATTTATCCTTTTTTGTGAAATAAATATTTTAATGACTTTTATAATTATACTTAAAAATAAAAAATAGCAAATATATTATTTGCTATTTTTTTTTACTTGTTAAGAACATATAATTACTAACGAGCGTAGTCAAATCATATTTGCAATTTTGATCAATATAAAGAGTGATTTAACATTATAATAAAATTTAAAAAAAAAAAACAAAATAATAGTGAACTTCAAAAATGTCTTTGCACAAGGGCATTACTAAAAGGGGCCAGGTATTGGTGAAATACGCATAATTGTTACTGTAATAAGGTTAGGTATATCCTCGCAAAATCTTTGTAATAATGTTAATGTATGTTTTTATGTGGGTATTAACAATTATACTTTCCGGCATTAGCTAATGGACTCAAACTTCTTAGATGCGGGTACATATTTTATTACTGTTTTGATATATTTACAAATTTTAGCGTAGTTACATTGAAGGGTTGAAATGTAACGGCTAGTGTATTTTAATTTAAAGTAAAAAAATAAAATAAAAAATTAAATTTAGACGCATGTCGTGACTCAGAAGCGCGCGACTGTAAACGCGACAGGCTGTGGGTTCGATTCCCACTAGAGTGGGAATGGCCTGGTAACAAGGCAAAAGCGTGGCGTTAAGTTGCGTGCTCACCACGTGATGCCTCAATCCGGCGAAAAGTGGGGAACGGAAATGTTGAAAGAGAACAGAGTGTCTTAACACTAGGTTCTTAGGTTCCCTCTGCTTATCCTGCTACATGCGGGATACAGCGTGGAATATTTAAAAGAAAAATCTTTATATAGTCTCTTGTATTTTACAAGACAGATCATTACTTTGTCTAAAAATTAAGGTCACCTGTGGAGTAAAAGTTATAAGCAACAGACACGCTGAAAGGAATCGGAATGAATGATCACCAGTCAAATTTATATTTATAAAATAATTTTTACTGAAATGAATTTTGAGGATTTATGATTAGCAAAGTTAGAGAACAGAGAGGTAGGTAGAGGTAGGACACTAAAATCTCTTATTTGGTCGTTTTCGCTTTCATACATTTTAAGTTATTTTGTGTTTTCGTACTAACATTGCACATGATATATTTATGATCGGCCTCGACCTTTGTCGTAGCTGTGTAGGTATATGAAATATAAACGAGGAAAGATTTTCTGGTGATTAGTAACTTGTGTGGATTCACAATACATATTTTATCATAATAACCTACATGGCTTTCAGGCTTCAGCTTTCGATTAAAGCTTAATTACATTTTTTTATTGACGATAGTAAATAATATGAGTGTAATAATACATATAAAATTATTTTATTGGTGCTTTTTCTAGCACAACAGTAAAAGCCTAGTGTTAGGATGCTCTGTTTTTCTAATTTTCGCCCAAAATTTAGTATTAAGGAGCGAAAATTTTAAAAAATGTTTTAATTATAAATGTCACATCGAGTGATCGAACCCACAATCAAGCGCGTTGATAATCACTTGATATTGTCTCACTGCGCCACTGTGGTCTTAATTATGTCTTCCTACATTTCTTCTTTACATAAAAAACTAATAAAAACTATCTTTACATATACGGAATGCTTTTTAACTTGTTGCAATTAATTATTTAGCAGAAAATTCTACCTTAAAGTACATAAAGGAGTATATAAAGTCATATATAGAAATCATCCCACTGGAAGCTCCCAATACGGATTAAATATGAATAAGTGTTGATACTAACTGCTAGCTCTAGTATTTAGTTTATAATGTAGGCATTGTGAATGAGCAATTAAGGGATTGAATAGTTTTTACTATATGAGTAAAAGGCCATTGTGGCACAGTAGAATTATTTAGCTGTGAACTCCACTGGAAATAGGTTCGATTCGCGCTAGGGCGAAAGTTCATTTTTGAATTATTTTCATTTCACCGCTCTGTTATGTCAAAGCGCAGCGTTGAGTTCCGTCACACAGCACGAAATATCTCAAATTTGGACGGAGGGCCGAAAAAGAAGTGTTATAACACTAGTTTCTCTTTGCCAACCCTGCTAATCAGAAAAAGGCGTAAACCTATTATTACTACATAAAACATTAATACTCTAGGGTCGTTTCCATTGGACAATGAACGGTGTGGGGTTGGAGTTCAACCATTTGTTCGGTTTTGGTGTGTTGGACGCGGGTGCCATGACCGCGTTAGCTGCGAACTGGCGCTCTGTGCCGCCTCGTTACCACTGTGAAGCAGGCTCTGTGAATACACATACGTAAGTTAAAGATTTTTTGTTTTTTTTATTTTCTAATATTCATAATTATTTTCAGCTTATTGTAAAGGAATCAGGTAAATAACTAAGTGATGAGACACTCTGTTTGTCAATTTCTACGTGTGCCGCGTTATGTCTCAAGAGATGTAGGAAAGCAAATTTTTTTGTAAATATAAAACCCCCCAAGTTTAGGTTGAACCCACTACAATAACCCAGCTACAATAACGTCGTTAAGAAAGTTCTTCTCAATTTTATTAATGTTTCATGCGTCAAAGCCTGTAAAAATACAGTATGTATGTACAATCGTATACAACGAAGCTTTCTAAGAATTGCTAATTAGGACACAATTAATTTTAATTTAATTAATATCCTGATTAGTGCACCGCCTTCCACTACTTTATACAAATCCTATATCCAAAGGTTGCCTGGAAGAGATCGCTTTAAGCGATAAGGCCGCCTTATTGTACGCTATTACTACGAGTACTTCTATGTTATTTGTTTGTTTGTTTGTGCAATAAAGAATATTTGTTTGTTTGTTTGTTTGACACAGTAATAACATTTTGTGGGCAGATGAGGAGAAGTTAACATAATTATGGTAATTGACTTCTCAAAGGGGATGTTATTTTTATTCAATAGCCGTAAATGTTTTATCTTTTTCAAGTTTCTGTAGTATTTATAAGTGAAATAAAATATTATGTATTGTTAATAAATATTATGAAAATGTACTTTTGTTAGACTGAATTTAAGAATTTAGGATTTCTTTTTTCACTTTGAATAGACACTTACGCCCGAGTAAAAAAGGCAGTCCTACATTTTATTTGTACCTTCTTCAAAGTGCAATTTGAAGCGTTTTGCGTTTGACTTAGGAGAAAAATAGATACTAAGTGATGGCAATTTTAATTAATAAACGGACTGTATTGAAAAGTAAGTCATATGGACTTATGCAATTTTCTGCGTAATTGAGCGTCATTTTTAGACCCTATGTGTGTTGGGTAGCGATACCCAACTATACTCGATGACGTTTTATCCAGCTCCTTAGATGTATAGAAATAATTCCTCAAGCGTGACTTGAGTCTGTTATTCAATAGTAATGTAATTAAAATGCGTCACGATACACAAACAAACAAACAAACACATACATATAGAGGATTAGGTCATATTTTCAAAAATTGCGCCACTGCCGTCATAAGTTATAATGATTTATAGGAATTTTGAACGTATAGGGACTCGAACCCGCGTCTCTTGAAAATCGTTCAAGTGTCACTAAACCATACCGTTCTATCTGTTGTTGTTAGCATCTCTGTAGAGGACTTTTTATAAATTCGGTACCTATTTAATTTTTTATACTTTTCATAAAAATATATATTTTTACTCTAAGTGTGATTACCACTATAAAAACATAAAAAAGTGATGTGTGTATGTATGTATGTGTACTTTGTAATCATATGTAGAGAGATCCCCGCACAAGGCAGCGTGACGCTGCAGATCTCGAGCGCGGCGTGCGGCGGGACGCCCAGCGAGGTGCGCTACCTCGAGCACGTGCAGGCCGTCGTCAGCGCTAACGCCTCGCGACGCGGAGACCTCGAACTGTTCCTCACCAGCCCTATGGGCACTAGGTAACTCATATTATTGTTTTTTTTAATTTTTTACAGCTTTTCAAGCATACCTAGAAAGAAGGAAAACATTCCGTTTTCTTCTTCGTGCGACTTCAAACATTGTAATATATAGTGTCTCGAATTCGTCTGGCAGTACTCTACTAGAGCGGGAGAATTTAACCCACGACTACGCCTTTAATGCTAGATGCCGTCATACTAAACTACGATAGTCTCGACAGTGGTGAAATACTATTAATCGAAACCAAAGTTACAACAACGCTTGTACCAGAATGAGTTTTAGGTTTTCTTTAAGCAGATGCTACTATACTGATGCTTCAAGATTCTTCTTATTCAAAACCAGGAGATGATCCAAAAAATCCGTGAACCGTTCATTTTTTCCCGTTAATTATTACTCATATGTGCCGCAACCCAATGTCGTGTCTTCTATGTAATAGAATCGAAGAAAATATCTATGTTAAATCTAAACTCTCCTGAATGAATTTTGAGTTGAGTTCGAATTTAAGAGGGCATCAAATACTGTCAGACTGAGTATTACGCTACGACAGTAGTTCAGCAAATTCTTTTAATAATTATTAAAATATTTTACTTTATTCTTTATATGGTTTATCTAAAATACGTTTTCTACTTATCAAAGTTACGAATACTTTCCCGTATAGGCTTGTTCGTAACATTTCACCATCCACACATCGCTGCTAACCGCAAGCTGACCCAAAACGCTTGTCCTAATTTAAAGTAATAAAGTTTAATTAGTCGTCTTTATGTATTTGCTAAAACATTAGTAAATAAATTTGTTATATTTATCTTATCTTTTATAAAATCCAAAATTGAAATTTAATTATAATAAACACGTCTTCGTCAAAAATAAATGAGTCTTAAATCTTTTTATGTACTTTTAGATATATTATTAGGCTATTAGTATTAGACTTGAAGTATCATATGGTAGAGATGCTGTATCCGGCACAGTCAGAGAGAACCAGAGAACCTAGTGTTAAGACACTCCGTTTTCTTTCAACATTTCCGTTCCCCACTTTCCGCCGTAATACATTGCGTGCTGAGTGGCGGAATACAACGCCGTACTTTTGCCTTGTTACCAGAGCGAGGAAATGATAATACTAAATATTATTTAATATTTCATTTCCTAGTATGAGAATTGTACTCATAACCTGTCGCGTCTACAGTCACACACTTGAGTCTCTGCGTCAAGACCTTCCATGTGTTTTCAATGTTGGTATATGAAATATTACAACTTCTTCTTCCTTTTTTTTCGTAAGTCATTAGTATTATTGGATCTTAGTAACTAAATATAGACACAAACTGACATATAGCAAACTGTAACAAGCTATTCTATTTTCGCTTTTGTCTGGAATATATTATAGGCTCTTTACGCCTGTGCCATTATAATAATTCGCATTCAGCTAAAAAATCGTATTAATATTAAATACCGGCAAGAATATCTTTAAGGTTAAGGGTCACAAGTATAGGGATTTGAAATATTCAGCGAAAAGGTAAGTAAGTTTTATAATGGTAGTGGTACACGGAGTAGAAGCGAAAGAAAAGGGGAAATCTCTGTAATCTATTAAAAGATCTCAGCTTTTTTAGAACAATTGTCAGAAAAGTTATAATAGGAAATAAGACGGCATTAGTTCTTTTTTCTTTCTTTAAAATTTTCTTCTTTTTTCTTTCTTTTATTTAGTAAATTAGAGAGAAGCTCAGACAATATACGCGAGTATTTTAAAAAACTTTGCAACGTGGAATGATAAGAAATGACTTCTCACAGATGTATGAATGTTTATGTGGATTTGTGTTGCTAAAATGACACTTAATCTTTTATAGTATCGTTTATTTTGGTTTCATTTAAAGTAAAATATCTCGTATTAAATTAGTAATCGGAGCGAAGAATATAAGTGAATTAGATACTTTTTGTATTAAATTAAAATATATTTTTTCTTTAAATTACAGATCAATGATCCTGAGTCGACGTGCCAACGACGATGACAGCCGAGACGGTTTCACCAAATGGCCGTTTATGACGACGCACACGTGGGGAGAGTACCCGCAAGGAACTTGGACGTTAGAAGTATGTCACTTGTCCTATATATTATTAATATGAGATATAAAAAAATAAGTGATTAGAAATTTGGATACATTATACAAAATAAACAATTGGTTTTGGAAAATATTTCCTTCCTTTTAAAAATTTCATTCAGCCCTTCTCGTATATTTAAGATCTTTTTTTTTAACTTCACGCTGTATCCCGCATATGGCAGGGTAGGCAGAGGGAATTTGAGAACCTAGTGTTAAGACACTCCGTTCTCTTACAACAAATCCGCTCCCCATTCCCCTAATGATGCATTAATTTGATCATATATTTATACTTGTAACGGGTGTCCCAAAATTAACGCAAGATTTGAATTCGAACTGCAGCCGCTAAGCTTTCACTATTTTTGAAATATTCTTTAATAATGAAGACACGTTGTTCTATCGTGTAACGCTCCATTTTTAATAACCCTATACTGTTGGCTGTCAAATTGCTTTTTTTTCAGGGTTGCCAACATTTCACTGCACAAATGACGGCAAAGTCAAATCTTGCGTTAATTTTGGGACACCCTATATATGTTTGCAAAATATTGGTTCAATATGATAATTGACCCATACAATAAACAAAATACGTTATAATGTAAGCGGACACCGTAGTGTCTTAGCACTAGGCACTAATTTTTAGCCTCTGATAACTTTTTTATGGAAAATAGTGAGAAGTGAAAAAAATAAGATAAAAAATTCAAGATTGAAATTAGAGGAAGATGTAGAAACATATGGGTACCATTATATAATATTCAGCATTTTGGACTCTTGTTAATAATTAGGGTCTATTGTCTTGTCCCAGAGGCGTAATTTCTTTTCTTCACGCAAATAACATATCATGTTATTAGTGCAGTGATTCGCAACCTTATTAAATTTTTGTTGCAGTACTTTTGTATAATTTGAAAATTTACTGGCTCATAAATAAAGGCGTTTTTCTGAAACGATAGACGACCATCCTGGGGTAGTAGGACAGTATTTGGCTGCAAGCATCATGGCTAATGGGTTCGATTCCCTTATGAGATAAATTATTATATTTTATTATTTTTATTTCACTGCTGTGATAAGATAAATGTATGCATTGCATTGAGTTCCACCACTCAACGCAATATTTTTAATTCGGATGGAAAGTGGATGAAATGTTTTGGAACCAGGTTCTCTCTTAGTATATGTTATACAAAAAAAAAGTGTGAGGTTTTTATTGTATTAGTAGCTTTTTTAACGATATGGCTCGTTTGTATAATGTGATGAGAAAATTTGGTGGTTCATGTCATAATAAG
>JAKGSA010000494.1:164406-214864 GCA_033558755.1 Philaethria dido
TTCTCTCTTCTCTTTCTATTTGTTTCTATAATGTAATAATAAATATTATTTTTATTACATTTCAAAGCCTCGAATCGGCAGCTATTTTAATTCATAATACTTATATCGTGTATAAACGTTTCTTAGGTTTAAGACTCGCATAGTTAGCAAGTCGGATATAAATACATACATATATGTAGTAAATGTAACTATTTATTTATTAATTTCTATATTAATATATTTTTCATAAATATGTATATTATTTGTGAGAATTCTTAAGTTAATATTTTTTTATTTTTTTATTTTATTGAATAAATCAAAGACTACGTTTTAAGAACAAGACGATTTATTTATTTTATTGTAAAGATATTTCATAATTTTATCAATTAATATCTTTTTGGAATATATAATGATTTTTTTTATCTTTGTGTAACGTATATTCAATTTTTTCCCTTATAAATTTAAATATTACCTTTTTGTCTTATGATTTATTCACTGGAAATCCTTTCATTTCTAATTTTTGATGATAAAACTGATATTTATAAAACTTCTTCCATAAAAAAAAAATTACAAATATATTACTCGAAATAATTATTTGAAAAAAAAATATATTATAAACGTATCTATTACTATGTTATTATATTTAATTAATATATATATATTTGTATTTCTTACCTAACTTATTGTTAAGCTTACCTTATCTTATTCATTTGGTATTATTTTTTATTATTTATATAACAGGAATTTAATTGCGTATATGGTTGGTATATGTATATTGAATTCAATTCTTTAATTTTAAATTATTTATTAATTTATTTATTAAGTATAATTTCAAAGCAATTTAAGCGTTTTATCGCTTTTATTATTATAATATACCTTAATATATGTTTAGTTCTCATTGGTACTATTTACTGCCGATGTATTGTGCAGGGGCCATATTTAAATATTCTTTTTTTCCTTATTTGTAAATGTTTTGTCTTCTTCGTAAGTACTGTTTGTACAAAATATATTATATACCTATACTTTTTCTAGTCGTAGTTTATATTTAAATTATTATTTATTTTATTATACAAATTCACACAAATTGTACCGTATGTTTAGTTATTTATAAATTTTGTTCATCTTCTATAATAAAAACATCTATTCATCATATTGAAACATATCAGATATAATATTTGCAAAATCATACATGAGTTATATTCACTATATTTGGTATTGTAATAGTTTTGGAAGCTGAGCAAGATTTATTATTTGGTAGAACTTAGTTGGTAACGTTCAAAAATTTGAATTATGACCATTTTTTTTTCTATCTACAGTAATATTTCAGTTTATATAGTTTTATATTTTTTATAGTTATTGTATATGTTAAATTCTATAGTTTCAACTACAAATGACCTTTATTATCCCAGCTAATAAAGTGTCATTTGGAATTTTTTACGTAATTCCCAACTCTAGTTAGTGGGGAGTTTCGTAAAAAAATATAGTTCATAAATTATGCAGAGTATAATAGAGAAATAACTGTCGTAAGTAATAAATATATAAAACCTTTTCGGGCCCATACGAACTACGAATTGGCTCTTTATATATTTTCTTAAATGAATATTATTAAAATTAAAAATATAAATCTTCAAGTGTTTTCGTTTTAAATATAACCGAATATAGGTAATTATAGTTTTGTAACGGGCATGAACGGTAGTTTTATTACAAATACATATAGACGAGACATATAGTTTAAGCGGACACGTATTAAAGTAAAAGATATCTATTACGTACTATTATAGAAAATATAATGTGATTTGGTGTTGTATTTGAATTAAACAAAGTTTTTGTAATCGCGCATCCTTTCCCTTTGACTTCTCTCATACTACTTACATATGTATGATACAATTTCTTTTTTCTGAACTAGAAACAAAATATCTTCATATAGGCAATACATACAAATATGGTTATAATATGGTTTCCAGACATAGCTTTTTAGTAATAAGTGAGGTCACAGCAGTCACTGTTATATATCTCATTATCTATCTTTGATTATTTATTTACAAAATTAAATAAGGAAAGACGACCATTGACATTACAAACTGTAGAATTTATTTGACTTATATCAAGACCAATAGAATAAATTTGATACACTTGATTCGTTGAAAAATACTAACACAAGAAGCGTGAGTCCATGAGCTTATTGTTAAAACATTTTGTATAGATAATTACGTAATCTACAAATTTTGTCTCATTTTTTATTATGAAGCCTACCATTTGATTGAAAAAGTACAAAAAAATCTAAAACATTCTGGGTTCAACATCCGATTCTTAATTAAACAGTTATGCGATAGGCGATTGCTTTCTTTTTTACTAATTATAGACCCAAGTGATACAATTTGGTAAAACGTAACGTGGACATACATACAGACATAGCTTCACGCTATATCCCACATATAGCAGGGTAGGCAGAGGATATATTAGTAACATTTTAGAAATTACATTCTAGAATAAAATAATTGTTAATAGCACAGTAAAAAAACCTGCGAAGAATCTGAGAACGAAAAGAATCCCAGATAATCTGAGAACCTAGTGTTAAGACACTCCGTTCCCTACTTTCCGCCGAATTGAGGCATTGCGTGCTGAGTGACGGAACTCAACGCCGCGCTTTGCCTTGTTACCAAACTCAGGAAATGAAAATACTAAACTTACGTTTCCTGGAGTGGGAATCGAACCCACAACCTGTCGCGTTTAAGTCGCACGCTTTCGCCTCTGCGCCACAACAGGCATCCCATAAAAAGGCGAAACGTCTTTGCTCCTTTATTTACAGAAACATATATCGAAGTATGTGCAATAAAACAACATATTAGAAATTATTATAACAACTTTATTGAATACTTTTATCAACAATGTAAAACTGCTACACTGAAAATTCAACTAGGTAACTAATCAATTTATATGAAATAAACGGGTTATTCTAAATTCTTATTTACTTTAGTGGCTAATTGCCAAACAAATTATTTAATTACAGAAAATTCAATTCATAATCAATAAAACTTCGATGTTTAAATATTATAAGAAATACTCATAATAAAAGTTATTCATGAAAATAATTCAGTAATTAAAATATCTAAGAAGTATGTATGCATTTGAAACGCTAATCTAATACAAGTATATATCATAAACAATAATGTATTGTATTACACATTATTTGGAGTATTTTTTAAAAATTTTCACTCAAAGAAAAATTATTATTAAACAAGGCAAAGCGCGGCGTTGAGTTCCGCCACTCAACACGCAATGCCTCAATTTGGCGGAAAGTGGGGAACGGATTTGTTGAAAGAGAACGGAGTGTATTAACACTAGGTTCTCAGGTTCCCTCTGCCTACCCTGCTATATGCGGGATACAGCGTGAAATTAAAAAAAAAAAGAAATATTTTAAATTACACTTCCTTAAATTGAATACCACGCATCGTATAGTCACTCTGTCATTCAGTGACAGGAGTCACTAATGTTAGTAATTTATTGGCTTGTAATAGAACACATATTTTCAATCTATTTAGGAGAATATTTACATGTATGAGTACTCGATTGCTTAAGAAATATCTAACATTATCATTATGAAAGTTTTGAAATAAAAAAAAATACCTTTAATAATATTAAAATAGAATAACCCAAATTAACAAGTGAATTCTGGACATAAAGTGAGCAGCAGTCTTATAGTTAGTAGCTTACATTTAGTTACAGCTATTGCTACAGTAATACTATCCACACTATTTACAAATAAGAGTATGTTATAAGGCACGCTCATTAAAACTTGAATTTTACTTTAAAATGCCTTGTAGTAATAAAATATTTTAATTCGTTGTTTATTTATTTATCAAAATTCTTAATATTTGAACTAATTTTGAATGTTTAATCATCATTAAACATTCTTTACAAAAATCGTCAGTAATATTGAAAATTGCATTAAATTCTTTCCAAAATTTCAGTCTGGCATATATAAGGCACCGTTCATTATATTTTTAATTCTAATTAATCTTTAATCGAGATTATTATTATAGCTGCTGTAAGCGAAGCTCATTACAAAATTTACATCAAATCAAAAAGGCACCTGTAATGATTAAAACAATTAACCCCAAAATTGTACCAAAAACGACAAAATAGTACCTTACATAGTATAAAAACTTTAATAGCTAGTTATTACAAAGCTGTGTAATATGCGAATAAATTATCTTTGTCATGTTTTTTCTTGTTTAAACGGCCATTTCGTTGTACGGGCGGCCATTTTGTGTGTCCCCGTTGCGTTCTGAAATCCCGTTGACGCCATTTTGGTGTCCACGGGAGCTTAACTGTCAAAGATCTGGAATTTAAAAAAATGCATATTTTATATGTACTTAATTATTTTTTATACTATATTTATTAATGAATTTAATATATAAAACAACAGTAATTTGTTCTTTAGAATGTGTTGATTGTTTAAGGTAGACTCGAATGAATGCCATTTTGCCAAATCTAATATGAGGAACAACACGTTTCTATTCTCTATGGCAGAAATAGAAGTCACTACCGCCGTAAAAATAATTACACACAATCAATTCGTTACAAATAAATTATGGAAATTACAATATATATGTTAATACATACTCATAGTCTCTTGTTGCAACTCTAATTTGTACGCGGGGTTGTCGTAAGGCGGTAGAGATGACTCTCGTGGCGCTGAAGGCACCGCTGAAACGATACATTATATAAGCAAAATGAGTTATCTGTGACTTATTATTATATATTATTTTTGTATTTATGTACATATTTCCGTATTTCAAATAAATCTCTCTCGATTGATTTATTGGTAATAATAATTTGCACGACTGACATGTAACATCTACTTCATTAACAAAAAACTGAATAACTTTTAGTTTTTCAGTTACACTGTAATATAGAGAAATATAAATATAGGAGAAAGGAACGTGGATAGTGAAGGTGAGTGGCTATGCATATATTTTTTTTTATATGAATTAAATTACATCCACGGGCTGACACTTTCCCGTGCCTTTTGTTTCTTTTTTTTATGTATTATTTAACTACTTAATTGTATCTTAAAACTATGGTGAGATCCTCACCGACTGACTTTTTTTTGTGTTAGTCAATTGTTATAAATATCCAGGACCAGGTTAGCGACAGTGGTTATGCATATTAAATTATATTCGGGTCGCAAGTCACAGGCACCGCTCAGAGCTTTATATGTAATGCGATGGATCCGACACCCTCACTATGAATCCATGACAGCATAAGGTGTAAGGAATTTCTTCTCTTACGTTGTGAAATGTTACCACATTTGTTTACGTCACAACACACACGTGTCCAACAGCACACTACATATGATAAAAAAATGTAAATATTATTTAATATTTTCATTTCCTGAAGTGGGAATCGAACCCACAACCTAGTCACAGTCGCACGCTTGCCTGTGCGCCCAACAGGCTTTTGTTCAATACTCGAAGGGGCTCACTAGTGATAGCGACGGAGCGCGGCCTGTGGCGACGCAGCACCACGAGCAGCAGCAGCACGGCGGCGAGCGCGGCCAGCGCCGCCACGGCGCCCGTCGCCACCAGCGCGCCGTAGTAGTCGCGTCCGCGCGCGCCGCCCACTGACGACGCCTCTATTATATCTGTTGGGTAAGAACACTTTATAATATTTGAAGTTATTATCTTTTGATTTGTTATATTTTATTTATTTATTGATCCACCAACGTTTGTTTACATCAGTACGTACAACATATTCAGTACACAGGACTAAATCTAGGTGTAACACTTTTAGTTAAAACAAAATAAATTCCTAATAATATAGTAATAAGATGAGAAAAAAAAAACGCAGAAAAAAAAGGAATAGCAAGAGTGTGACGTAAAAGAAAAATATTTGAGAAGTCTGGTATTTTGTGTTTAACATTAATCGAATCTTATTGATTGAATCTACATGAATATCTAATAGGTCACTGTACTCATTAATCAACTTGCAGAGTCTAGGAACGGGGGGGTTTGAACCAAACACAGTTTTCCGGTGTGGATAGAGGGGGGTTATTTTATAACGAGGAGGCCTTGTTGGTAAATTTAATATAAAGAAAATACAATAAAGAAACTATAAAGATATAAACATATAAATGTGAAGAAAGAGTAACATTGTTACAATAAAATAAACAAAAATAAATATTATAGATAAACTTAATAAAAAATGGAATGACACAAAAATTCTCACAGATTCGCTTCTAAAGGTGTCCCAAAATTCACGCAAGAAATAATTTTGATAGAAAACACAGAAAAAATTAAAAATTGTAAAAGATAAGCCTGTGTTTTCTATCAAAATTATTTCTTGCGTGAATTTTGGGACACCTTTAGAAGAGAAACTGTGAGAATTTTTGTGTGACACCTTTATAACATTGCATTTTTTAGTTAATCTTAAAAAATGTTAAACAATCACTTTGAGTAACCATTCAGTTTGAGTATGTGTAGAAATTTGTTTTAAAAATTCCTGCTTTAACAAATATTAAATTTAATAACAATAATGACGCCCACTAATATTTATAGTATAGAATTCTATAAAATGTTTATGTATCAATTATATAAGTAAATTAGTATAAATAAGTTATTTAATGTCACTTACTGTCCACCGGCTCGTCGGAGTCCAATGATTTAGTATGTATATCGAGTACATTACTAGTCTTCACTTTGCCGTTAGTAAGGAACAGCTCGAGCCACACGCGGCATCTAATCATATAAGAAAATATAATATCAATAAAAAATCTTTATTTCTTATTTTTTTTTAACTTCACGCTGTATCCCGCATATAGCAGGGTAGGCAGAGGTAACCCGAGAACCTAGTGTTAAGACACTTCGTTCTCTTTCAACAAATCCGTTCCCCACTTTCCGCCAAATTAAGGCATTGCGTGTTGAGTGGCGGAACTCAACGTTGCGCTTTGCCTTGTTACCAAACCCAGGAAATGAAAAATTCCATTTCCTGGAGTGGGAATCGAGCCCACAACCTGTCGCGTTTACAGTCGCACGCTTGTGCCTCTGCGTTACGACAGGCGTTAAAAGTTAGTTAATTATCTAATAAGTAATAAAGATTAGGCCGGTGGTTAGAGAGTATGAATGAGACGTACCGTATATTGGAATACAGAATGTTGAGGCAAACTTTTTTTCCATATATAAACTAAAGTTTTATAAATTGTTTGCTGGAAATAAAGGGGGCGAAGCGAACAAGAAATATAATGATATATTTTTTGTCCAGTTTTATTTTATATACTTTAAAAAGAAATGATTGGATTGCTTTATATTAAAGTTTGTTCTTAAAGTATTTTGTGTTTTGTTTTGGTATAATTGTATAGAATTCTGAATAATCTCGATCTGAAACATTATGTGCAATGTCTGCAATTTAACATAGTTTGATTTATTTTGTTTACAAGAATTATATTTTTTATTCGCAAGCCTTTAAAATTAAGCAATGAAAGCATAATTTTGAACTTTAAAAATAACATACTGACTGTGATAAAATTTAATTTTAACATATTTCTTTAATTTTGTAGTCATAGCAATGAAAATTGAGCTAGCAAACCTATTCTCATAAAAGGAGTCGGTACATTTATATCACCACCCTGTTATACACCCTGTGAGGGGACGGGGTTAGAATACAATTCCTCTCCGCCGCTGGGTAGCGTCCCGTAAGAGGCGGGTATCCCAGTAGTTTGGTGGTAGGAGGTTCGTCCTCCGTCTGGCTCGCGACCACTATCATGACAAAGACGAACCGCCAAATATCTTATAATGTGTTCCGGTTCGATGGCATGTAAGCCAGGTTCTTTCCCCTTTCCTACCCATCCTTACCCCAAAATGTGGTGGTTCCGATAGCGGACTACTACATTATCCTTCCCTTCCATCTGTATCCTCTAGGTTGGCAACGCATCTACAACATCTCATGTGGTGTAGATGTGCATGGGCGAAGGTAACCACTTACTATCAGGTGGTACTTCTGCTCGTTTGCCGTCCGTTATCCATAAAAAAAAAAAACTTACTTGGAGTCCGGCTCTAGTCCCGTCAGCGTGATAGTATCAGGCGCGTCTCTAGCAGCCAGCCTGAAGGCGTCGGTCTCGGGCCTGGCGCGACACGCGTGCGCGGCGCGGTACACGCGCACCCAGCGCTCGGCGGGGGCGGGCGCGCCTGCCCATGACACTGTCGCCGCGGTGGCGCCCACCGATACTGATGATATTGTGATTGTGAAGTTGTATGGGTCTGTAATGTTGGGGGTTAAAAATCAAAAAATCAAAATCAAATAATTTTATTCAAAGTAAGAAGTTACAAGCTTCATTTTTTGAACGTCAAATAATTTACCACCGGTTCACTAAATTTAATGCCTCAGACCTGAGAAGAACCGGCGCAAGAAACTCAGTGGGACTTTTTTTTTCTTTCCTCAGTCAATACTTTACAATTATTTATTAGTGAAAATTGTTATGTTATTGTTATGTTTAGTTTTTCTTTATGATTATTCAATTTGTATGTTTCATTATAAAGAGTTTCACCACAATGGTCTATAAGACCAGTACACTAGCAACTAAAGTTT
Source organism: Philaethria dido (assembly GCA_033558755.1). Taxonomy (NCBI): domain Eukaryota; kingdom Metazoa; phylum Arthropoda; class Insecta; order Lepidoptera; family Nymphalidae; genus Philaethria; species Philaethria dido. Next base: position 172,972 of record JAKGSA010000494.1, read on the forward strand.
AAACACCATTCAAGAAATATATTTATATATTATTAATATTGGTGTGGAAAGCATCTTTTTTATAGTATTGACAGTATTATAGTGTTGGCCGTTACGTTACACGTAGCAATTGATAAAATTATAAGAAAATCAAACCTTAAGTGGATATTTTAAATATATTATTAATTTTCATTTTCTCATTTAGATTCGCCACTAGACATAAAATTTCTCAAAATTAAGCAGTGAAGAAAAAAAGTAAAAAAAAAACTAGATTCTTTCTCCGCACTTTTCTACATACGTAACCTACGATAAAATAATCAATTAAAATGAAACCAATACAAACACGTACCAACATAAGGCAGCGTAGTGAAGTCCACGAGCGCGGGGTCGTACAGCTCGTGCGTGGCGCGCGGCGGCGGCGCCAGCACGAGCGCGGCCTCGTAGCGCGTGCGCGCGCGCAGCTCCGCCAGCAGCGCGCCGCCGCGACTGTGGTGCAGCAACTCCGTCGTGCTGTAGATGGGCGTGCCGGTGGGACGGTATCTGTGGGGGTGGGGAATTATAGCTTTATGTTTTAGCTTCACGCTGTATCCCGCATGTAGGCAGAGGGAATCTGAGAACCTAGCGTTAAGACACTCCGTTCCCCACTTTCCGTTGAATTGAGGCATTGCGTGCTGAGTGGCGGAACTCAACGCTGCACTTTGCCTTGTTAGGAAACCCAGAAAATTAAATTTTTCATTTCCTGGGTTTCGTAAAAAGGCAATGGGGATCGAACCCACAACCTGTCGCTTTTAGTCGTTCGCTAGTGCCTCTGCGCCACGACAGGCGTTCCAAGTAAATTGCTTATTGTTTTTTTTTTTTTTAAATTTTTGTCTGATTATCTGATCTGATTCAACTAACTGGCAAAATTATCATGTAATGTTAATTTTTTTTAAAATGTATTAATTTTTATTGTTACTAATAATTATAAAAATTTAATATTTAGAAATTTGGTTTCATAGTAATATATTGCTTATTCTATTTTCAAGAAAATCAAAATTAGTAATAAAACACATATTCACCTGACTTGTATACTGTCAATGTATTGCAGCTCATCTTCAGTGAAGTGTCGCCAGCTCAAGTACGCGGTGGTGTCATTGACCTCCACCACTGTCAATTTGCTATCGATTTTCTTTCGTTTTTCTTCCGGTGGTAGGACCTGAATAGTATATATTAGAGGGTTTAATTAATTAATACACTTGATTTTACAGGAATACTATTATTAAGAATATTGAAATTAGAGAATTATGTATATAACATTTATTTGGTATTTATTACAGTCGTCACACTGTCCTATTGCGTCACGACGGCCTTTTATAATAAATTTGTTAAAATCTTTTTTTTCGTCCATATATTTTATGCTGAACAAAGAAAAAACATGGACTTTAAAGAAACCTTTCATCGACAGCACGAGCATATACTCATAATTCCAAAATTCGCGTTCATTGTAGATTTTTTTAGCTTCATGCTGTATCCCGCATATAACAGGGAGGCAGAGGGAACCTAAGAATCTAGTGTTAAAACACACCGTTCCCCACTTCAGCCGAATTGAGGCATTGCGTGCTGAGTGGCGAAATTCAAAGCCGCGCTTTGTTTTGTTACCAAACCCAGGAAATAAAACTGGAGTGAGAATCGAGCCCACAACCTGTCGCGTTTACAGTCGCACACTTGTGCCTCTGCGTCACGACAAGCGTCATTTCATTGTAGATATTGCGGATTACAGTTCTACAACTTAACACTGCATTTTAACTAACTAGAGCTTGCTTGCACAAAATGCATTGTTAAATTCCATTCCATCATTTGCAGTACTAATTCCTCACAAAATCATCTATTTACTATTTCTTGACTTGTTTTTTTTTTTTACTTCACGCTATATCCCGCATATAACAGGGTAGGCAGAGGGAACCAGAGAACTAGTGTTAAGACTCCATTCTCTTTTAACAATTCCTTGTTTTCTTTATGATACTTCAATACCTAACCATCACGGTGTTATTAAGACCTGTTAAGTTAACCATTTAATGTTGAGTTGCCATGATAGTGATTTCAATATAATGACTGTGAATCTTACGATTTTATTACCTTTTCAATATTACGCTTTCATAAAATGAAAAAGTAGTAAAAATATCATTAAAACAACTGTACCTGTAAACTGTAACTGTAAGTGATGATAATACTACACAAATATTTTTTTTTTTATTTTAACTTCACGCCACTCAACACGCAATGCCTCAATTCGGCGGAAAGCGGGGAACGGAATTGTTGAAAGAGAATGGAGTGCCTTCGCACCAGATTCTCTGGTTCCCTCTGCCTACCCTACTATATGCGGGATACAGCGTGAAATATTTTGTTCAAATAAAAAACTACAAATAACAATAAAAAACAACTTCACGTTTTATCCCCCATAGCAAGGTTATCAGAAAGAGAGGGACATTCGTGTTAGTGATGGAACTCAACACCGCACTTTATCTTACCAAAGAGAAAATGAATATAATTTAAATATAATTATTTCCCCGAGTGGTAATCGATGCCACAACCATTCACGTCTACAATTAGACTCTTTCCCACTACACCTCGTGGCGCAGATGCACAAGCGTGCGACTGTATGCACGACAAGTTCTGGGTTCGGTTCCCATTCTAGAAAATGAAAATATGAAATAATATTTAGTATTTTAATTCCCTCACTCTGGTAAGAAGGCAAAGCGCGGCGTTGAGTTTCGCCACTCAGCACGCAAAGTGGGTAACGGAAATATTAAAAGAAAACGGAGTGTCTTAACACTAGGTTCTCTGGTTTCCTCTGCCCTGCTATGTGCGGGATACAGCGTGATATAAATAATAATAATTTAAACTTACAGTAGGTATGTCCTGTGTCCGTACAGTATATATCTCACTCTCAGGCTCGACAGGTAAGTTGTGTAAGTACAGCTTGCCTCGTATCTTGTAAGTAGTGGAAGGCTTCAGGCCCGTCAGTCTGAATTCTAAGCGAGGCGTCGTTAATATCTCATCCGCTGGCGCAAACACTTGCGAGTACCATTGAGTTATGTCTTCATCACTGTAAATGTTTTGGAAATTTAATATTTGAATACATTATAATAAATTAAGCTATGGTGGCGCAGTGAGACAGCATTTGTCTCTTGATGAAGTGGTTGTAGGTTCGATCCCAATTGGGGTATAATTACATTTAAATATATTTAATTTAACTGGTGGTTAGGTTTTCTTTGACTACCCTGGTATATGAAAAAAAAACGTGAAGCTAAAGAAAAAAATGTATTGAAAAAAGAATGCATCTCCCGCGTATAGGAGAGTTGGCCAAAACACGTAGTGTTAAGATACCTTCAGCTCTTAGTGCATTTTAGGGCCTAAAAAAATAAAAAAAAATTATCTGTAATCATTCCCCTAAATGTACAAATATTGAATATAAATAAAAATTATTACAAAGATAATATAAAAATTGTTTATACTATTTCATTAATTATCCTCAAAAAAAAGTAAATAGAACTAAATACTCACGCAGTATCAGTATATCTTAAATCCACACTACCCCTAAGCCCAACAAGCACAGGCGGTAAACCGAACAACATTTTTATACTAGTCGGCGAATCAGTTTGAAGGGAAAGCACTTGTAACTTCTTATTATCATCATTTCCTCCATAATTGGGTATTGGAAGACCTGGAGGAAGACCAGGAATAGGATCTAGAGGGTTCATAGGACGGTGAATGTTGTTTTGTTCGTAGTCAGTATCTTCAGGGTAGCGATCATTTGTGGGTAGCGTTGGGAGGAACGGCGGCTGTGTTTGAGGCGGTATGGGTAGTCCTGGTTGCATTTGACCTGTAATTGTTTCCATATTTGGTATTAGTACAGTAAATAATTATTAATTTATTATAAAATATCTACGAAAAAAGAGGAAATATACATATGTACATATAAAGATTGACAAACAAAACACTAAGAATAGATATTAAATGAAACTATTTTAATCGGATTAATCGTGTATACGAGCTCGTACAACGCCTGTCATGGCGCACAAGCGTTCGACTGCCAACGCGACAGGTTGTGGATTTGATTCCCACTCCAGGAAATGTTAGTATTTTCATTTCCTGGGTTTGGTAAGAAGGCAAAGCGCGGCGTTGAGTTCCGCCACTCGGCACGCAATGCCTCAATTCGGGGGAAAGTGGGGAACGGAAATGTTGTAAGAGAACGGAGTGTCTTAACACTAGGTTCTCAGGTTTCCTCTGCCTACCCTGCTATATGCAGGATACAGCGTGAAGTTAAATATATATATATATATATATATCGCGTATAATTTAGTATTGGGAAATACATTTTTGGTCACAGGTACCTACCACGAACTCGGGTTTCCAAAAAAGTTTTTCCGAATACTAAAATATACTCGATTAATCCGTTTACAATAGTTACATCACTAAAATCAATAATTCCATTACTTACAGAATAAAACATTAAATTGCACTAATAAATATATTTTCGTGATAAAAGATTTGGTGGCATTAACCGTTAAGTTATCGAAAGATCTTTGTTTAATATTATACATACATATATCGCTAGTTTGAAATTAGAAAGACCACTGAAACTAAGAACTTTGGAAATTAACGTTTAAAATTTGACATAAAAATATTGTAACAGGTTAATAAAAAGAATATTTTACCCAAAATTTCTACGTTTTTTCATATTAATAAATAAGCGATATATGAATTAAGTCACATTTCATGCACATTTATACGCAAATTAGGCGTCTACGTTAACTTTTCATACTTGTTAATAATAAAGAAGATCAAGAGAAAAATTTCAAACAATGAGTAGATATATAATTCGTAGTAGAATAATTTAAATAGTTAATTGTGTTAGTAGTATGAAAAAGCGGTGTGTAATGGTTTTTGCGGTTAGTTCATTACTGTTATGAGCGTAAAGAGTCGGTCACCAAAGAAAGTCGATGTCTGTCGGAAGTATTAAGGCCATAAAAAGATTTTAGGCAAGGTCACTGACCTGCCGTTATTGTACCGTGGCTTTTATCCGCCGATCGTCCAAGATTTTTATTTGTATCCGATTCTAATTCCATTTGATTCAGGAGGTGTTCTAGATCAAGGGACGAGTATGTTTTTGTGGGAACTCTCGGGATGGTGAGAGGAGAGTAAATCAGTTTTTCATCGTTTCCAATTTTGGGCACAGCTTTTAATAGCAAAGTTTCATAGGGATTAGGTTCTTTAAGTAGTAGCTGAGTTTGAGGATTTTTGGTCCAAACCGTCTTTAAGTCAGTCGGTCTTGCTTTTAAGTCTTTATTTTTAACTACGGCTATGTGTTTTATAGGAATATTATGAATAATTTGGTGACGATAATCTTTGTAAGACACAGATGGATCACTCTTATTAAACGTGTACGCAGGTTCAAAATAATTCTGCTCAGAAATGTCAGTTTTATCGACAAAAGGACTAAAATAATTCATATGATACTGCGGTAACGTCATTTTCTTTACTGATGTATCGTCGTTCATTTGCTTAACAAAAGTGTCGTGAGAACTCAAAGTGGGCAGTTTACTATCTTTACCATATTTAGTTTGTCCAATGACATCGTGTAATTTATCATCAGATATAATAATATTGAATGGTGTAGGATTTTGTAAGCGTATGTCATGATGAGGGGTATACGAACTCATGTGAGTGTTGAGGAACTGGTTTGGAGATGGAGGCTTTGCCGAATTGGATGATACTCCTGAGTTCTCTTCCATACTATTAACTACAAAAGGTGGTTCTGGGTGTATAATTTTATATGGAGCGTCAATATCTTCAGGAGTAAACACAGTTACGTTACCACCCAGAACAAGCTTTGGAAATATATCTTCATTTTGGGACGTGTCGTTCATAATGAGAGTTTTAAAATATTTTGGAAGGCTTGTCTTTATTGGCTTATAGCGTCCGTAAAATTCAGTTATTTTCGTAGTAGTGGGAGGGGTGGGGAGGAATGTGTTGAAATGTGATGGGGCGGGCGTGATAGGTGTCACATAGTTGAGAGTCTGAGATCGTGTCGGCGTATAGGTCTGATAAGTGGCGTTCATGTTCCCAGCTGCAAGCAATAATGTGTGATGATGATACATGCTATTAAATGCAGTTGCTTGAAAATCAATGATACACTTGCTTGTTGACTGTAAATGATATTGATGGCAGGTCTTTAATACAAATATAGTTTATAAATAATATTTAACTCAAACATTTAAAAAGTATTTATTTAGTATTTGAAATTTTGTTGAACTATAAAATATGAATAACTTGAAATCGAAATTTCATTTTAATAGTGAAATGTTAACAATTTCTAAATAACGCTAAAAAAGAAATTTGTCCTAGAAAACATCACCTTGGCTGACTAACCATAGCAATGCATTTATAATTTAATATCCAAGCAAAATGTGTATGCAAAAGAAATGCAACCCATCTCACTTAACTAAAAGCTTGTAAGAAGCACATAATGATCGGCTCACCATTAGGTAGACATCCCCACACCTTGCAGCAGTCGTCGCGGGACGCGTTGACGGGCGCGACGCGCGAGTGCGGCGCGCAGCGCAGGTGGTGCGGCGGCAGCGCGGGCAGCGGCGCGCACGCCTCCTGGCAGTCCAGCTCGCCGTTCTCGCAGAAGCAGTGCTGCTCGCAACCCGTCAGGGAGATTGGCACTTCACTCCAGTTGGGGATACTGCGTCGTAGTGGGATTAACAATATAAAGTGTGATTCATTTTATAATTTCCATTTTTTATGCAATTGTGATATGTAATTTATTGGTGTAGGTATTTCTGTTGTTAGTAAGCTTTGAAAGGTTTGCATGGTAAGCAGGTGATAGGTGAGCAAGTAACAAGTAACGTGTTGATATTTTTTTTAATTTTTTTACATCCGGGCTAATCACTTTTTATTTTATTTACCCAAATATCTGTGTTGCGATTTGAATAACTGAAGAAACATTTAAAAAGTTTAAACATTTCTCTCAGTAACAAAACCCACATTTAGTTTAACTCACTCATTACTTAAGAACGCTTACAATTGATAAGTTTTACAATGAAAACTCACGTGACTTCCTTATAATAGCACGTTCCATCGCTTAAGAAGATAAACCTACAAGTATCATGTCTACTACTTCATGTACAATGAACCCGTTTTCCTCATTGAAGGACTTAAAATCAATAAATCTTAACAAATACTCACGCAACTACCCTACAATCGCACGTCTAATCGCACTAGCAACACGCACTACGCAGGCACTAATATAAAAACACAACTCATCTACTTAATCTGAAATCGTTGCCCTCCAAAGGAAGACAAGTCAACAAACACTCACGCAACTCCCTTGTAATGGCACGTGCCGTCGCTCAAGCAGCGGGCGGCGCGCGGGCAGCAGTTGGGCGGGTCGGCGGGCGGGCTCGGCGCCCACTGCACGCAGCCGCGCGACACGAGCTCGAGCCCCACGTGCGTGGGACACTGCAGCGGCGCGCACTCGCGACCCGACACCGTGCACTCGCACAGCTCCTTGCAACCGATGTGGAACTCCTCACCTGGGAGGTGTTTTTTTAGAAATAAATGCTTTGGGTGCTAATATCAACTTGTGAGGAATAAAAAGTTGTTTGAGCGTTAGCCTGAAGCGCCCTTTGCGTGAACTTTATCAATCTTGTTACAATATTTTCATCTACCGCCCGTTATCATTTAAACTTGGTCTTAACATTACACCACCTTTATTATATGAATGTACTCCCAGCTTATGTTCTCTATCATCCTAAACAACACTACTAAGACGCTATTTCCATATGCATGATAGTGTAGTAATCTTTTATTTCTAAATCAAATGTTTTTGATTGTAATTTTATTCAGTTTCACTTTTTTTCTTACATAGCATATTGCCTACATGCTAGAAAAGAGAACCTAGAGTCCAAACGTTTAGCTTTCCAACATTTTTGAATAAATCATCTTCGGTAGAATACAGACCATGACTTATTCTAAAACAAAACAAATAAAAGTTTCTTACCAATATTATAAAATTGTCCATCATGGTAGCACCCAACCTTTCCATTAGAAGTTTCCTCTTCCGGCACTTCATTACCAACATCCGAAGCAGTTACAGTAAAATTGAACTTTGTCCCTGTTTCTTTTGTTTTTAAAATATAATCTTTACCGCCTTCTAAGTTGAGTATTAGATTCGAATACTTTAGTTCTATATCATGAAATGTGTTTCCTCCGTCACTGCTTAACAACAGATGTATGGGATCCTCGCTATTATTGACATTCATTAAATTGACTTGGACGGTATTGTTTTGTAACACCTTGATAGATCCTATAGGTTCTGCGAGTACGAGAGGCCTGTCTGGTATTGATATACCTTCATGCTTCTTTGGTACCTAAAATAAAATGTGTAATGGTATATAACTAAAATAAATTTTATCACACTGAATTGAATAATTACACTGAATGTTCCTCTTATTTATTTGTACTTTATTTAAGACTATATTATCTTTGAGACAGCCTTTAAAGTTATTTTTATTTCTTGTAATTATAACTCTAGGTATCTTCAAAAGAGTCAGCGCTGTTAGGACCAGACAAGTAGATAATATTTGAAAAACATCATTTTTCGAATAGAGATATAGATTGAAACCCGAAGCCCATAACTGATTGTTCAACTCACAAATAACTACCTTGAATAATAAGCGCACAATTGAAATCGTAAAAATCTAGTAGTTTACTAGATATTAGTTAGTGATAGTTAATTAATAATAACAAATTATTTAGTAAAAAAGGACACGCCTAAAATAATGTTCTCGCTATCATGGTCATTCCGGCAAGGGCTATCAAAATATTGAATTTTCATCGGGTCGGAAGAAATTCCGTTCAAATTGTTAAGTAAATCAGACGGCAAGAAGTGGGTCAAAATAGTATTACCCAATTAAATATAAAAATAGTAATATTAGTTGATAATTAGATACAAGTGAAACTGATATGTTTGTTAGAAAAAATATTTTTACCATTTACCATTTATTATATTATGCCTGGATTTGAAGTAGTTAAACAATAAAATACAAGTAACTCACTTCAGTAGTAGATGAAGTAACATTTTCTTGTTCCTCGTGTACATCATGCGACACATCGCATATTTGCATCTCACAGCACTCGTCTGTAGGGTCTTGTACGTTGATGCATATATCAGATTGAGGTAGCGGTTTGCATCTACAATTTTATTATTATGTTTATTGTTTTTGTATAGTTATTTTTTTTTAACTTCACTGAGAACCTAGTGTTAAGACACTCCGTTCTTTTACAACAATTCCGTTCCCCACTTTCCGCCAAATTGAGGCATAATATAGTTAATAATTACTCTATTTGTTGAAATATTCAGTTTTTTTTTATCATTGTTTAATGTCTATTAAAAATTATAAAAACAAACTGTTATTTTAAGTTTAAATATGTTACTTGAACAAAATATTTTTCCTTTATGTCTTTATCTAACTAAACATATTCTAAATAAATTATAACACAATATTCAAAGTTGACTATCTCTAAAGGAAAAAAAATATTATTTAATTAATAAAAATATACCAATTTGGAACTTTGCTATGACATGGGGAAGATGACAACTAGCTGATTTATCAAAAAGTTATTTGTACATTGCAAAATGAGGTAATAATATGAAGACAAAGTAAATGAATCATAATTTTCTATTTCCAAATCATGATGTTGAATCACCTCGGTCTGCAAGTGACGACGGAGTTCCGTTCGCAAGAGCACGTCTGTTCGCATCCAATATGCCAACTATCACCCACCGGATACGTCTCATTGCCGTATCGACACACCTCCGTCGATGTCGGTTTTGGTTCTAAAAGAATGCCAAATATTACAAATTCAGGGTTAATTAATTGAAGTTACGTGAGTATGTCAAGTTCGTTATGTTAAAAGATAAATTAAAAATATTAAAATATATCCAATACAAGGTACATCTACAAGCAAAAATATTATTTTAAATATGCTTAAATATATAGACAAAATAAGGGTCTATTTTTTTTTTTTTTTATGGATAACTGATGGCAAACGAGCAGAAGGACCACCTGATGGTAAGTGGTTACCTTCGCCCATGAACATCTACAACACCAGAGGCGTTGTAGATGCGTTGCCAACCTAGAGGATACAGATGGAAGGGGAGGACAATGCAGCAGTCCGCTATCGGAACCACTACATTTTGGGGAAAGGATGGGTGGGATAGGGGAAAACCTGGCTTACATGCCATCGAACCGGAACACATCATAAGATATTTGGCGGTTCGTCTTTGACATGATAGTGGTCGCGAGCCAGACGGAGGACGAACCTCCTACCACCAAACAAATACTATAATATATGACAAAGAAGTTTTAAAATTTTTGCTGTTGACATTTCCTCAAGAACACTTTATACAGTGCCTAAATAAGCACTAAATTTATTACATATGGAACATATTAAACTTATGTGCGTCATAAAATCAAATATTTTCACAGGAAAATTTCAAGTCTTTGTTGTTTAAATAAAACTTTATAAAAATATGAATAACAACATATTAATAAATCAAACAAAGCAAATCTAACATAAATAAAAGCTTTGAAAACATTACCTCCATTTCCGTTAACACAAGCAACGATAGAGCAACAGTCGTCTACCGGTGACTCAAAGCAGAGGGGGTCGTTGAGGCGCCTCCCGCGACGTATGAATGGATGCTTGCATCTCGGCGAACACTCGAATACTCCGCTGGGGGTACATTCACAGGTCTCCTCGCAACCGCGGTCTATGTGCTCGCCAATCTAGTTGTTTTATTTTTTATTTTTTATTCATGCAATTCAAGAAATTGTAAATATTATAAATTATGATTTAATTCATTTTAAAATGAGAAGACGTAGCATTAATAGCAAAGATAATAGTTTACACTTTATAAACTTTCTTACCAAATTTAATATTATTTCTTCAAAGCAATTAAGCCAAAAATCAATTATAACAAGCCAAAGCGCGGCGTTGAGTTCCGCCACTCAGCATGCAATTCCTCAATTTGGCGGTAAGTGGGGAACGGAGTGTCTTAACACTAGGTTCCCTCTGCCTACCCTGCTATATGCGGGATACAGCGTGAATCTATGTATGTAGGTATTCATATATATACACTTATAAGTGTAAATATAATCATTTTAATATATAAATATATAGTTCAACTGTCTCACCTTATACGTTACTCCACCCTCCTTGCACGTCTCTATTTCTTCAGACTTATCAGAACTTAACAATGGATTGAATGGCTTTTGTAAATTGGAGTAAAACTTTTCTGGAATTTGCTTATTTCTAGACTCATGTCCATATTCCCTTGGTGATTCATCCTCATCTTCATCTAGATTAACGTCACTGAGATCATCAATCGTCTTTTTAATTCCTTTTGTTTGATTATGCAATACATTTGCAAAGTTCTGTAGTTCATCTACATTTAAATTGAGCAGTCTTGGCTTAGGTTTGGCCGCTGGTTCTGTGACTTCATTGGCTTCTGTTGTAATTTGTACTTCGGTTTTGTTTACATGACTTTCGTCAACACTTGGTGTGGATCGTGTAGGACTTGGGGTTGTTGAGGTGGTCTCGGCTTCAGGTACTATTGACGGCAAAGGGGATGCTACGTCTTCATCTTCACTAGTTAATTTACCTAATAAGCAAGAAACATATATTTATTTATATTATTGAAGTTTATTTACAGCTTTATTAACTGTTTTAAGGTTTGAAAATTGTATGATATAAATTTGTTATAAAATTGTTTATAAAATCACAATAAATTGCAAGTATTGTTTCGATAGTGGTTTGCAATTATGGTAAATGATAGATACTGAGAAGCAAGCAAAAGTTGGTCAATTGCACACTCCGTTATCTGACGATCCATATAACCTAATCAAGAACCATTACACTTGCCAATCCTTTGAATTCCTTATTAAAGAATTATTTTTGCTTTGAAGTTGTTTGACAAAATAAAAAATCTGAAGGATAGCTTCAGACTTTTTGGTGCTAATCTCAAAGAATTTTGTAAATTTTATAAATCTTTATTCTTAAAATATTCTAAGAAGACACTTAACTACTACTTAACGGAGCCATTTAGTACGTAATGATGGATGGGAAATAAAGAACGGAATACCACATCCTGATCAGTTTACATATGTCATAGTCTTATGGCGATGAACACGAATAAGCGTGATAAATACAAAATTAAATAATTGATAAACATATAGCTTTATTTTCATGATTCCTAGATGTTAAGATGATTATGATCGTGCGATGCGCCATCATGGTGCAGTGGGGTCGTCTAACTATTAACATGATGTTATTGTAGGTTCGAATCCCATTCAAGTATGATTATATTTTTTTATTTGGACTTTCCTGCTCTGTCAAAACATTTCTATTGCCAATTTAGTTTGTTTAACTTTGAATTTTAAATTTCATCTACACGTATATGTAAAATAAAGCTTTTTTTCTTACTCTCCAATAAATTATATATAACAAAAAGAAATATACACTCAAATTTGTAATTACAATAGAAATAATTTTATTGTCGTATTTCTCTCAAGTATAAATATTTGTCTTCGTATATTGAATAACAAACTACAATCTAAAAGCAAACTATACCATTAAAATGAAATTTAAATTACTGTATCAATAAATCTCATTTACATCCTACATCTCTATAAATAATAATAACTATACGTTCATTTTACAACTTGGAATACGCGACCTTAATCTTCACGGTCATCAAACTAGGTTAGATTAAGGACGCCAAAAGCTCTACAAGTTATAACCGGTTACGCGACAGTATCGCGTTATATCTGCAGATTACTAAAGCGAACTTTTGAAGCGAATAATTTGTTAAATTTTTCATCAAATGTTTATGGAAGAAATATATATAATAAAATATTTAAATATAATATAAAAATAGCACACAAAAAATATATTATAACTCCTTAAGTTTATTTAAGTTACTAAAACGACCTTCCCCATATATGCATATTTATAGACCACCTGTTTTGAATCCTATTGCACTTGGTATAACCAATCCATGGTACCGCCATATAAATATATTACATAAAATATTTACCCAAAGGGAATTCGAACTCATAATTGGTATAAAGCATATTTGTGTTTCATAGATTTAAGTACTGTCATGAACTTAATCTTCGTTTAGAAACTGGGTCAGGTAAAGGACGCAAACGTTGCCAGAACCGGCTGATCAATGTTTACGTTGTAAAGCTCCGATCCATTCACTATGTTGTACCTAAATTTCGTAATATCGTAGTGACTAATATACTGAGACGCTGCAAAACCAGGCAAAAGGTGAAAAGTCAACTAGGTAGATATTTTAAGACGATGTGAAAATGCATTACATATGTAATTAATACATATATAAAATATTAAATAATAAGAAACGACATGTAAGGTGAAAACAAATTTTCTAAAAATGACTCGATATTTTCTTATATAAAGAGAGACAGAAGAATATTTGCAATATATACTTATATGTTGGTTGACAATAAAGTAACTTTGCAATTTCACTCAATTTTCCACAATACAAAACGCTTATAGCCTCACAATGCAACTACCTATATTACGTTCATAATTCACTGTTACATAAATGCCTTGAGCATCCGGCTCTTTCACACTGACTTAACAATTTAAAAATATGTTTTTTCCAAGAAAAAATACAAATCGTCAACTTTTTTAATGGTAGTGTTTTTGAGGTTGATTGGTGCAACGTTTTCGTTATCACGAATATATATATATACGATTACGAATATATATGCTTGGGTAAAAACCGAAAACTCAAACAATATCTATCTTTGGAATTGCAACCAAAACTGTGTGCATTAAGAAGGAATTAACCATCAATATAAAAAATAAGAAAAACCTTTGAAAACGGTTAATCTAAATGAATTTAGAAAGACAACTTTGCCGACTTTATATGTATGTACAGGGCTTCAATTTATTTTTTCGCGTTAAAGTTCCAAGTGCGCATTCACTTGTAAAACGCTCATAAGGAAGTCCGCTTGGAATCAACTTCGTGCAACAGGTGTACATCATCGCGTCCTTATTAACACTAGATTTATTACACATAAATTATTCATGACATTATTACACTTCATTCATTATATGAACCGGATAACAAGCTAAAAGCTATCCGTACTTTGAACACTTATATGCATTTTATATGTTAATATATGCCTATAGAAGGTTATCTACATCATTTTTAGTTTTTCTGAACATTTATTTTTTCTATTATGTTATTTATTACTTCTATATTGTTTTGGATCACTTATTTAAATATTTGTACAATAATAATCATGTGACTTCTTGTTTTCTATATTAAGTTCAATAATTCTATAAAAAAATGGTTAACTTGTACGTTAACTTATTCAATTAAAGCAAAATTTCAGTTCAGTAATTTAGGGATATGATACTAACAGAAAAGAAACATTTCTTTTATTTTTTTTATTTTTATTTTTTTTTAACTTCCTGTTGTATCCCGCATATAGCAGGGTAGGCAGAGGGAACCTGAGAACCTAGTGTTAAGACAGTCCGTTCTCTTATAACAATTCCGTTTCCCACTTTCCGCCGAATTGCGCATTGCGTGATGAGTGGCGGAACTCAACGCCGCGCTTTGCCTTGTTACCAACGTCTTTTATTACAATTCTAATTATAAGTATACCTAGTAATATAATATAATTATACTGTATGTAACGATGTATGTATTTAAACAATTTAAATATTATCTTTTAAAACTGTTTGTTAACCGGTCATGCCGATGTTATGGTATACTTTCACTAAGTTTCAATCATAATTTATTCGGCCAATCGCATGAAAACCGTTAAATAGAACAAGGTCGTTATACAATGGTGTTTGGATCATCAATGTACGGCGATTGTATCACTGTAGAATAAATTATAGTGAGTCTTATTCTACTTCTTTAGATTTGAAATCGGAATATCTTTAGTTTGTTTATCTGTGCGGATCGATAACATAAAAAGATAAATAGTGAGAGATATTAAAGACAACAAGGTCATTTAAAATATTTTAATACTTCAAAATAATTATTTACGTAATACATTATAAATTTTTTTTTTCCGAAATTCCAATGGAAATGGAAAAATACGCTTTTTTCGTTAGGTAGTCCAGGTATACGAGTATGTAGAGGCGGGCCAGGGTAACGTAACTAAAAATCTTACATTAGTGTGTGTTATATGTGAATTATGTGTGTGTGTACCTTATATCTTGCATAAGGTACACACACACACATATAGGTACACTCATTTACCACAGGTGGCAGTCAAGAAAGCCTGGTTAACCCTGCATACTGTCTAAAGAGGATCAGCTGAAAAAATGACTACTTCGACTGGTCTTGCTTTGCATGGCTTTGAGTCTGAGTCGCACGAGATCGTAAATAGTGAAACACCCTTATAAGCCCTACGTTACTACGAAACTTATTAAAATGTTAAGTAAAAGCAAAAAATAAGTAACTTAATATTTAAACAAAGTATATTTAAGCCTTTTTACGTATTTTAAAGATACAAGTAGGCATTCAAATGTAGAGAATTTAAATGCACATGTAGTGAATATGTGGAAAATATTTTAGTTGGTTAGCCATTATAGCCAGTTATAAAAACTTTAACGTTTATCCTGTTTATATCACAAATGAATCGTACTTAAAAATTTTATATGCTCTTCTAAGTAGCGCGTATTATTTTCCACCACCCGTGGATAGCCGTTACGCACGACATCCTGCTGTTATGTCAATGACTGAGTTACGTATTGCTTCATTTAATTGGTCTACAATATATAATCTATTCTAATTCTAATTCTGAGTTTCTTGCGCCGGTTCTTCTCAGGTCTGAGGATTTAAATTTAGTGAACCGGTGGTAAATTATTTGACGTTCAAAAATGAAGCTTGTAACTTCTTATTTTGAATAAAATTATTTGACTTTGACTTTGACTATATCTACATCAACGTCTTAGGAAAAATGCTATTATGCTGATACTGATACATAATATCGCCACGAAACTGGTTTTCGAACCAAAATTATATAATTGTTAACATTCTTGATAATATATTATGAATATTAATTGAATTTATGTACTACTTTGTAAACAAATAACAGAGGAAAAATAATTGACCTGAGTTCATAGTCCATAATATGAAAAGTAATGAGCGGTTACTGTAATGTATTTCTAGTTTTTTTTTTTTTTGGATTTTTTTTTTATTTGGCATTAAAATTAAGTCAATATCTCAAAAATAACTCAGTGTTTTATTATATAATTATTAATATTTTTAAATTGATCTAAATTCCCGCCATAACACATTTTTAATTTCAAATAAAATGTATTTATTTGTCACAAGGCTATGACCAGATGTTATACAGCTAAGATATTTTTTGTTTATATTTAAAACTTTAAATATCTATTTTAAAATTTAATAATAAATAATTTCATTGCATTTTTACCATAACTAAAAAAAATTAAAAAAAAGTTTAATACACAGTATTAACTTAATAAAAAAACATAACTAAAAAAAATTAAAAAAAAGTTTAATACACAGTATTAACTTAATAATATTTTTTTATTATCTGTGGTACCAATTTTTTTTTAAATTTTCGTAACGCTATAATACTTATGTTTTTGCATATCTATATTATAAAAAAAAGATTTTCACTAATAGCCAGCAGGTAGATATTCGTTAGGTAGGTTTTTACTGATTATACTGTGCTATAGTAACAGCAGTTTGTAGCAGCTAAAAAACTAATAAAGCATCTTTACAAAAAAATATACGCCGGAATGTGTTGACTGTTCGTCTTCCAAATGCGGTTAACTCACGACTCCACGAAGGTTCCGCCACGTTTAATTTTTTATTTCTTTTCCTTCGCTTTAGAACGTTATCAATAGTATGGATTTGCTTTTAAAATATGTTCAATTAATTAAAATATAGAATATACGTATTAAATATACTATATTAAGTATATAACTATTTTAAGAAAATCATTGAATTTTAACTTGTTATCATATACATGGTACAATGCAAATTTATTAATTAATTCTACATACAAATACAGTATGGAATTAATGAATTATTTCATACGAATCATAACATACTCTTATTTAAGCAAAGTATTTTATCGCGTCAAGATCGCAGTGTTAGACCAAATATATGTATGTAGTAGGTAAAATCTTGAAATATTCTTGTCCAGTGCCCACATTTATGAGTCACTAGTGGATGGTGAGATAACCTTTGTCTCTATATTAATATATGCTCATCGAAACAGGTTTCTGTTATTTTCAATAGACTTTAATATAAAACTCTCGTATTATGACACATTATATATTTAAATGAATATAATTATAAATATTTATTTAAGCAAGTTCCTAAATTCTTGTATATGTATTATAAAAGTAATATAGTATAATAAATTATATTTTATTTAATTTTAAGCTCTCCATATTATTACTCACCGTTTACTAAAAACTTGTTTCCACTAGCAATGTATTAACTACGGTACGAGATCATGGGGCGAAACTATTATGGTAATGCCTAAAAAATAATGGGTTTTGGCGGCCTCTGTTATTTTACTGTGACGATTTAATTTGAAACGAATTAGATATATTTAAATATAAAGTAGGTGTTCCACTTATTAAGGTGCACTTAAAGTATATACAAGTGTGGAATACACAGTTTAAATATGTATTTATGAATAATTATATTTAGACACGTTTCCCTCTGAGACATACTGCCATAACAACGCAATTCTACTGTATTACTTTAATAATTAGTACGTATAGTCAAATAAGTCAAAGTCAAAGTCAAATAATTTTATTCAAAATAAGAAGTTACATACAAGCTTCATTTTTTGAACGTCAAATAATTTACCACCGGTTCACTAAATTTAATGCCTCAGACCTGAGAAGAACCGGCGCAAGAAACTCAGTTTTTTTTATATTCGACAATGGTTTACAATTCTTTATTATTGGCAATGATACCTTTGAAACAGACTGGAGCGAGCATTTCATTCCCAAGGTGGTGGAAAGATTTAATTTATAATTTTATTTAACTTAACAAGATACAAATTATAGTGATAAAAAATTAATTACACTGAGTACAGAAATTTTAGTAAAGAGTATGTTTAAAACTTTATATGAACAAATATAAATAAAATTAGTTGTTAAGATTTCTTTCTGCCTATGCCTTTAGCATACTATGTTTTTAAACAAGCGGGAAGAACGAAGTAACACTATCTACGGCGTAAAAATCACGCAGTTTTACTCGTAGAGGCAACAAGGCTTTAACGCATAAAATATGAGTTGCCTAAGGCAACGTGTACAAGTCTACATATTATGAAAAATGTTTATGAAAGACATAGAAGTGTGGATTTATTTTATTGATTTAGTAAATTCTTTATTAATTACTGTAAAAAATGACTATCGAGACTTCTTCTCCGTATAAAAATTGTAGAGTATGCCATATTTCATAGTCCTCCCTCCACATAATTTTCGTATTAGTACTAAGATATTGCTTCCAAAACAGATAATTTTTAAACTGTTAATGGAATTTTAAGATATGTTTATTTTTATATATACTTACTAAGTTCAGTATCGCAGTCTGTGTACTCGTGGTTGCAGTCAACCGTGTAAGCGACCGCGCCGGCTACGATCGCGCAAAGTAGCGCGAATGCGCACGCGCCCCTCGCCATCACCGCGCCATCTGTTCAAAATAATTATAATATAATACGTTGTGCCTTATACACATGGGTTTAGTGACCTACTAATTATTTAAAAGTTTTTATTTGTACTTTTATATGATATCTATGATTTTTTTTTTAACTTCACGCTGTATACCACATATAGCAGTGTAGGCAGAGGGACCCTGAGAACCTAGTGTTAAGACACTCCGTTCTCTTTCAACAATTCCGTTCCCCACTTTCCGCCGAATTGAGGCATTGCGTGTTGAGTGGCGGTACTCAACGCCGCGCTTTGCCTTGTTACCAAACCCAAGAAATTAAAATACTAAATTTTACAATTCCTGGAGTGGGAATCGAACCCACAACCTGTCGCGTTTACAGTTGCAGTTTAGACGTTTAGGCATTAGATTTTGTTTGTATTTTTAAATAATATCCTAAATGACTTCCTAAAAAGAAGTAAAGATCTCATTTAACACGTCTTTATTAGCCTCACATATATCAATGTAAGAATGTTGCATAGCTATTTTGACCCACTTTTTCGTCCGATTTGCTTGATCTGGATCCGGAACCGATGCTGATGGCAATGGGTATTTTCATAACATGAGCTGGATGACCATGATGAATAGATTTCTACTTGTGATTTTTAATGTTCAAGAAATTATGGTAAAACCATATAAATAAAATTTCTCGACAAAATCAACTATCAAATAGGCAATTCTACAATTAAATATTTTTTTTTATTTCGTAATAGTTATCCATAATAAAAAGATTAACTATTTACAAGCTTTTATTAAGTTAATATATGAGGTTATAATTTATAAAAAGGCATTAAAAAATACGCTACAAAACTTTTAAGATAATAACCGTCTTATGTCTCTTAAAGGAAGATACAATTTTGTATTTATTACCGGGCATTATTCAACGCACCTGTATCGGAAATGTATGAGATTCCGTACATTGAAGCTTTAACTTGTAAGATATGTTCGACCAAAATTATTTATGTTTAAAAGTACCGTTTGATCGTAAATCTTACTTCGGTGAGTTTTATAAGGCCTGAGAAGATATGTTTATTTTTAAGCAATAACATATTTTGTGATAATAACCTGATAAATAAACTTTTAGTAGATAATTATAGATGTAATAATAAAATAAAACAGAAATAATGTGGAATTATACTTTCTTAACAGGTAATTCAAGCAAAGTATCACAAAGGGGAAGGGACGATGCGGCAGTCATAATTTTTAACGGAAATAGATGAAGCCTTATTAAGAAGGTTCCGACGACTTAAGCGGTCAATTGTCAATTACCATGTTGTCTTATTAATTAAAGGTAACTCCAACATTCCGTCTTACGTCCATAATTTTTTTTTTTTCAAAAATGTAAACGTAATCGAAATAAGATGATATTAATATATAAATATAATTTTTTAAAAAATATTTCACTTTAGGAAATACAAGAATTAAATCACAATTATAATTTTGTTCAGAAAAAAGATTAATATGTACTTGGTTTATTTAATTATTTATAGTTGTATGAAATTATAAATAATATGATAACCGGAACCAAATATGAGTCACTAATATAACCACTAGTATGTATGTATAAAGAAGTTAGTACGCAACGCAAGACCCATTTCGTAACTGTAAGCATTGTTTGCATATGAGTTTGAATGTATTACGGATTGCTTTCGCTTAACTCCGTGTAAGATCCGTAAAGAAATAAAAGTTTGTTAGGTGGTAGGGAGGTTCGGGTCCTCCGGACTGGCTCGCGACCACTATCATGTCAAAGACGAACCGCTAAATATCTAATGATGTGTGCCCTGGTTCGATGGCATGTAAGCTAGATTTTCCCCTTTCCCACCCATCCTTTCCCCAAAAATGTGGTGAGTTCTGATAGTGGAACTACTACATTGCTGTCCCCTTCCATCAGTATCCTCTAGGTTGGCAACGCATCAACAACATATCTGGTGCTGTAGATGTCTATGGCGAAGGTAACCACTTACCATCGGTGGTCCTTCTGCCTGTTTGCCGTCCATTGTTATCAAAAAAAAAAAAAAAAAACTAATATATCACAAACTATAAAAAAATCGTGTTCTTGCAATTTGTAGACTAAAAAATATACTGAAAAATAATATTTAAGATCTTTTATGAATTGAATGTACTAAGTAAATGACTGAAGAGGTTATTGTTATATTTCTTAAGCTATCAGTAAGCATTGTACTTTTATACGGAATAAAAGAGAGATGGAAGAAGAATTCTATATTCTTCTTAAAAAAAATACTTAAAAAAAATCCAGTGCTGAAAATCTTTATCTCCAAAAGAGAATCAAGTGTATCTGATATCTTACAAAGCCACAGTGGCATTCCCATGTTGTACCTACATGTACTCGTATATATTACAAGAACTGCGCATTTCTATGTAAACTATAATATAAATAGAGAGACATTAGGTATATACCATCGCTGTAGTTCTCTCTCGCACTTATAAAAAGTCAAAGAATATAAGTATTGTAAAGGTAAGTATTTAATAAGTATTTATGAACATTTATAAGTAATGTTACACGATCGATCATCGAATTTCTTCAATGCAACAATAGTTTCGCATCGTTCCATTGTTTGCGACTATCAAAAAGAGTTGCCTTTATAATATAATAAAATACGCTTTCGTAGAAGGTCGCCGATGACATAAATTGAATGTAGTGAAATCGAATTTGTTAAGGACTGTGGGATGCATGACTTATATTGTGTGACAGATACATAAAATTTCCATAATTAAAAAATTAAAAGATATTGGGATTACAATGTAATATTTTTAGTGTTATTTGGAAAGTGTCTGACTGGGATAGTTGATAGTTTGAATTTCGAAAGAAAATTAGAAATTCACAAGCACCTCAGAAGTTTTAGAAACCGCCCAGTTTATAATTTCTTAAGTAAATATTCATTTTATTTTTTTATATAATATAAAATTATGGCTTATCTTTATTTTAATTTTCAATATAAATAATATAATGTTAAGTGTGCTAATCTAATAAAATTAGCCAAATTTGAAAATGTTATGAATATGTCTCTTAAAATATATATATTTCTTTTTTAGTTTTGTATATCTGTATCGTCCCATAATATAAACTTAACCATATCGATTAAATAATATGTTATTAAAACTAATCAATGCCCTACAAAATAAAAAATAAACTACACACGAAGTTGAAAGCTGCGACAACAGCAAATAAAGACGAACTGCCAAATAGCTTCCATATGATGTGTGCAGCCCGGTTTCCGATGGCAGCTGCCACCATCCTTTCTCGAAAATGTGATGAGCCTTGATAGCGGCCCGACTACATTGAAACTTTTTCCTTCCTTCCATCTGTGCCTTCAGATTGGCAACGCATATCTACAACATCTTGGTTTTGTAGATACCATGGGCGAAAGGTAACCACCTCTTGAGTCAGGTGGTCCCTTCCTTGCTCGTTTGCCATCCGTTATCCATAAAAAAAAAAAAAAAAGTATTGAGCCATTGCAAATATGAAAAGATCTTCTAAATATTATCTAAGAGAAAGTAATTGTTAAAATTAGCATAAGAATGAATAGTTTCACTTGTCATTTAAGACATTATTAGTTGTAAACGACTAGTAAATATTAATCGATATAAAAAGTGAAAAGGAAACATAATTTTTCCTCCTTTCTTCTGGAATTTTTGAGTGGTGGCAGGTTTCGCTTACAGGTCCGATGTTAGGCAATTGAATTTAGTCTTTAAGCACTCCACTTGCGTAGCTCAATCTCTAAGATTTTTGCGGAACCGATGTGCACGTGTGCTCTCGTCGCTTGTCGAATTGTGAATGTTAAAGAGAGTTGAATGTATAAAAACTTTGTAGAGCCAAAGATAAACCAAGTCACCTAATGTACAAATAGCAAAACATGCCGATAATTATAATCGGACAGAACTGAAGTTTGATTTTCATAAAATTTTGAATACTCTCGATACATTTTCAATGATCATAGTGAAATCTCTTCACAGGCACCCACATGGTGTTTCCGTGAATTTCTTGGGAGTTTCTATTCTTCTTTTATTCTACTTTAAAATTATACATGTTATTTATTTATTCGATTATCCTACAATTTAAGATTTTAAAAATGTATTATACATATAGTATATTAACAACCATAGCAAATGTTAGAAAGCTACATTTATATACGATATGTAGGTATATGAAGAAATCGTAGTTTCCAATGACGGTTCACATATATATGAGAAAAAAATGAGATCACACGTTCATAAATATTAAAAACGAGAAAATGAAGTTACACAAAATATGCACTAGCACAATTAACGGTGAACGGAATTTCTTGACACTAGATTTGCTCTGGCTTCACTACTATGCGGTAATGCGTAAGGCGTGAACCTAATGTGCAATTTTAGGTACTTAGGTAAGTACATAGTTACATACATAACTTTTTAAAGTTTATAGCACTAAGTTGCCTTGTCGAGAACATATATACTAACTATTTAAACAAGTGTTCCCGTTGACGCGTTAATAACACGTCCTAGCAAAGTATGTATGTTACTTAATATAAACATGGATGTTAAATTAAGATATAGTGAGTGTAACATTTATTTTATTAATTTTATATATTTTTTATGTATTATTTTAAAAATAATACTATCGTTCTGCACTCCTTCGCTATATAAACTATAAGTGTGCCAAATTTCATGCTCCTCCGTCCGCGTAATTTTCGTAAAAAGGGGTCCAAAGTTTTTGCTTCACGTATTAATATAGAGATAATATTATCGATATATTTAGTTATTACTACTTAAAAACTCCAAAGTGACATGTAGATCAAACGTTTTCATCAAGAAAGTATTATAATTGTAGTAAAAAGGTAATTTAATAAATTTCTAAATTAGCTACAACGTTATACGTTTTAACGAATCAAGTTTTAAATGAGAAACGTCGCTTCGCAGCACCTCATACGCCGGTGTAAAGGCGAAATGTGGGTCGATTTCTTTACAACTTCATCTTCCCACCGCATGCTGTATCGAGTGCTGCCATTGTTCTACTGTACACATTCACAAATTCCAAATAAGCATATAGTTATAAGAAAGTAGAAATATAAGTGTAACATGCGAATTTAATAGATAAATGCGCTTCATTTAATATTTACTTAAACCTTTGCCGGTTTTTTTTTCAATAACTCTATAATACTATACTCTATAATTTATTATTAAATTCAATGAGTTTAAATTATATTTAAATATAATTAATTCTGGCAACATTACAATAAAATAAATATGATTTCATGAAATAAATATGATTTCTTCTATATATTGAGTGACCGCTATAGGCATTTCAAACAACGAGTTTGTCTTTTAATTTTCATCAATAACTGTACTTTCTTTATTGTATTAATTTTTTTTTTACTCAGTAATGCAATTAATTGATATATTATTGGTAATGGCAAGTATATAGTAGTAAATAAAGTTGCGTATTACAAAGTAGTGCCAAGTAAAAAAAAATGTATATTTCGTGTTCATTCACTGCAGCAAAGCGGTCAATGAAATCATGACACGGCGGCGTGTCCAGTCAAGTTCATCATTTGAAATGCAGCAGTGCAATATTTTAGGTACCACTCGAAGCTATTGTAAATCCTACATAATTCAAAATGAATAGCGTAAAAACAAAAAAATGTCTTATATATATATATATGCCTTGTTTGTATTTTATTTAATGGTTGATTTATGTATATAATTCAAAAACGTAACCTATTTGAAGTTTACTTAAAAAGTAAAAATTTGGAGTCCTGCTACATTTTTACTAGCCATCTTTAAAAATAAATAACCTACAATACAACACAAAATATTGCGTAAGACATGAAAAACATAAATTTATAAGCCAGTTACAAAAATATGAAGAAAACAAAACTATTTTGTATGTTTCTATTGCTATTATTATGATACAAATTGTATGAAAACACATCCAAGTCAAATCCTGAGTTTTAATTTATTTATTTGCTTATAAAT
Organism: Philaethria dido; assembly: GCA_033558755.1. Taxonomy (NCBI): domain Eukaryota; kingdom Metazoa; phylum Arthropoda; class Insecta; order Lepidoptera; family Nymphalidae; genus Philaethria; species Philaethria dido. The sequence goes on from JAKGSA010000494.1 coordinate 197,732, forward strand.
AAACTTCAGGATTATTTACTGATTTTGGCGCCTATTTGTATGACAATTCCCATAACCAACAAAAATCTACAACCATGAATATTGTTAATATTGAACTCAACTCATCTTATTTTTACATTTATGTTTTTGATGGGATAAATAGAGTTTCGAAACAGCTTCGGTGTGAACGTTAAAGACCGTTATTTCATGTTACATTTCTGTTTTTTCTTTTTTTTTTATGGATAATACGGGATGGCAAAACGAGCAGAAGGACTGCCTGATGGTAAGATGGTTACCTTCGCCTGCATGAACATCTACAACACAAAGAGATGTACTTCCAGATGCGTTGCCAACCTAGAGGATGTACTACAGATGAAAGGTGGAGTGGATAATGTAGTAGTCCACTATCGGAACCACCACATTTTAGGGAAAGGATGTGGTGGAAAGGGGGAAAATCCTGGCTTACATGCCATCGAACCGGAACACATCATAAGATATTTAAGTGTCTGTCTCTTGACATGATAGTGGTCGCGAGCCAGACGGAGACTAACCTCCCCAACACCGTAAAAGCATAGTTTAGTTTTTTGTTATAAAGCAATGCTATGACGTGAATATTAATTCTTAGCTGTTTGTTAACTATACTCTTTAATTGCCGTTATTTTATACGGTTATTGAAAGCTTTTAAAAACCAAGGCTATTATTTGCAGCGTGTTTAGTTCCGCCACACAGCCCGATTTTCAGACAAAAAAGTAGAGATTCGTTCTCTACTTTCGTCTGTACACCGCGTTGTTGGCTAAGTACGATACGTGAATTTGAAGGGATTTAATTTTTAGTCTTACGTACCATGCTCATAACATAATATAGTATTTATATAAATATAATAGGTATTTTAAGCATCTTATTCCATTTTTCATTACTTTGCTTAATAATTTTAAATACAAAATATATATTTTTTATAACAATTAAACAAACAGTGGATGAATCAGATATTCCACGGAAGTATTTTAGGATAACAAGATAAAAAGCGACTACTTTCATTCTTCAGAGCGTAGATGCAGACAACGTGATAATTAAATCGCTAATCATTGAAGCAAGTTGATGCGTTGGCAACAAAAACACAAAACATGCTCTGCTTAAATATAGTTGACTATATATTGTTTCATGATTTTAAATATGATTTCATATAAAATTATTAATATGGATACACATAAGTGAATCCATAAACAAATGAAAAAAACGTGTCGTGACGCAGAGGCACAAGTGGTGCGACTGTAAACGCGCCAGGTTGCGGGTTCGGATTTCCACTCCACAAAAATGTAGAAGCTTAGTATTTTCTTTCTTTCTCCTGGGGTTTGGTAACAAGGCAAAAGCGCGGCGTTGAGTTACTTGAATAACGCTAAATACCCTCAGTTCGGCGGAAAGTGGGGAACGGGAGTGTCTTGTTCCTCTGCCTTACCCCCTGCTATATGCGTGATACAGCGTGAAACTAAAAAAAAAAAATATATATAACACCGTATAAAGTTCACTATATTCCTTAAGCTGGGTACTAAAATTAAAAAATACTAGAAAAATAAAGACCTAAGTACATATAGTACTAAAATTGTTCAAGTCGACCATAAGATAATAATCAAACGTTAATATAATGGAGACGCATTGAACAATTAGGGCATGCATTTGTTTTGTTAAAAATAATAGCACATTTAAGTAAAGTTTCCACAGTGAGAACTTCACAAAGTTCTACGTAAACAAGCGCTGGTGTTTTTCCCTCAATCGGTCAATTCGTAACCCACAGCTTAGCTTCGATAACTCCATCGGCAATTTTGTGTACTTTAAACATTTTTAAATGATTGATTTTAAAGTCTTCTAGCATTATTGGGTCAATTGTACTATCCCCTTCTTTGTTATATTATAAATGCGGGACAAATTGTGAGGCTGGATAGATGGACGTTTCTGTTACTTTTTCAATGCAAATACTGAACGGTTCTTTTTTTTTTTATTTTTTTTTTATTGATAACGGACGGCAAACGAGCAGAAGGGACCACCTGGATGGTAAGTGAAGCCTTCGCTCCAGTAGATACCTACAACACCAGAGATGTTGTAGATGCGTGCTGCTGAACCTCTAGGTTGGCAATTTTTGCGCAGGACAAGAACTAGATACAGTCTACCCCAATATATTATAACTATCGCTGAAACTTCATCATTGTGGTTATAGCCAAATAATATTACAAAAAACTTTATAAAGCGTAGCCCATACAAGTTATTCTGAGGTATAAACTATATTACTGTAAATATTTCCTGATGTAGAAGTTTTGTTAGGGTGGTAGGAGGTTCGTCCCCTCCTGACTGGGCTTCGCGACCACTATCATACTCAAAAGACGAACCGCCAAATATTCAATGATGTGTTCCGGTTCGATGGCATGTAAGCCAGATTCCCTTTCCCACCCATCCTTTCCCCAAATGTGGTGGTTCTGATAGTGACTAGCCAGCATACTGTCCCCCTTCCATCAGTGCGTATCCTCTTAGGTTATAAACGCATCTACAACATCTCTGGAGCTGTAGATGTCTATGGGCGAAGGTAACCACTTACCATCAGGTGGTCCGTCTGGTCAATGTTTACCGTCCGTTATCAATAAAAAAAAAAAAAAAAACTTAATAAACAGTGGAAAATTTTTAAAGATTTCTTAAGCCTTTATGACCTTAGTCGTACTTTGAATTTTATATTTAATCGTTATTAGTATCGATCACACGCAATTTTCTTTATATTATTTGTATGTCAATAAATATCTATCAATACTCTTGTTAATTGAAGCAAGTTCTGATAATACGCACATTTAAAAATGATTATAGATGATGCTGTGTAAACCATAGATAATACTCCTATGCAATAGATATTTATATATAAGGTAATACAAGTTACATATTTAATTTTAACAAATAATTAAATAAATGTGTAGTAGTGTAGTAGTTTTGTAACATTAGTATGTTTTATGGCGCTAAAAAAGAAAATACAAGTTATTTTTTATACATGATTATTGTTATTTATTTCCACCTCTTTTTTTCATATTTTTTCAATAATAATAATAAAAATGTAATAATACACTGAAGAAGTGGTTCTGTTGACGCATAAAAAATATTATCTTATTGCTCTTTTAGCAGTGTATGCTAAATACGTAGTGTAAAAATATTGACTTTTTTAACACTTCCATATAAAAGTTATCATGTTTGGTGGCAGGAGGTTCGTCCTCCGTCTGGCTCTCGCATCACTATCATGTCAAAGACGAACCGCCAAATATCTTATGATGTGTTCCGGTTCGATGGCATGTAAGCCAGGTTTTCTCTCCCTATCCACCCCCATCCTTTCCCCAGAATGGTTGTTCCGATAGCGTGAACTACTGCATTATCCCCTCCCCCTTCCATTGGGCCAGGTATCGTCTCAGGTATTCAACGGCATTTATAACACCCTCTTGGAAAAAGCTGTACGCCGTCTATGGCGGAAGGTGTATCCACTTACCATCAGGTGTCCTTCCGCCTGCCTGCCAATCCGGTTATCCATACTAATTCAATCGAAATTTCATAATCTGGCATAATTTTCCCTAATTATGGGTCCAAAGCTTTTTGATCACGTAGGTAATAGGTATAATAATGACAAAACCTCCTTGACTATAGAGTTTACATTTAAACTGTTAATTTTTCATATTTACTGATTGTTTTGCATTCTAAGCTTGATAAAACTATTCACAGCTACTTTAACCCATAGTGCAGTAAAAATACACAATTTTAGAACTTAAATGTATTATGATAACCAAATATTTAGCGTCTATATTCCTTGGCCTCACAGTGTGAGCTTTCAAGATCGCTTATCTCAACCATTGTAAAAGACAAACATACTGGCAAAGCAGGTTAGTCTGTGTCTGGGAATATTCCAATGACTACATTTTTAATCTTAGAAGATTTTAGTTGTAACTAAAAGCTAAAAATATATTTAGTTTTTTTGAAATTTATAACGGTAATTATTTAAGCTTTGCTTTTCTGATTTGATATATTTTGTTTGATTGTCACTAATAGAAAAGATGTTAATATGTAATAATCTCCAAATAGTTAATACTTATTAAAGTCGATGTACACCTGCATATATCATATATCCATACGCATTTTACCATGTGTTAATAACATACATACATAAGAACCTAGTGTTAAGACTCTCCGTTCTTCACTTTCCGCCGAATTGAGGCATTGCGTGCTGAGTGGCGAAACTCAACGCAGCGCTTTGCCATGTGTTACCAAACCTAGGAAATGAAAAATTACATTTCCCGGAGTGGGAATCGAACCCACAACCTGTCGCGTTTACAGTCGCACGCTTGTGCCTCTGCGCCACGACAGGCGTTATGAAAATACTACATACTTATCGTATTATGACCGAATTATATAAGATCTTAAATTGTAAAATTACTCTAGATTTTCATTTAGACTCGTTCCGTAGCTTTTGCGTTTGTCGTGAAAGAGTGACAAACATCCATTTATTCTTGTAAACTTTCGTATTTATAATATTAGTATGATAAAGCTCGAAAATTTTGATTGAATAAAAATGCCTACTTAGGTTATTAAGCTGTGAAATGAATGTAATCTGAGAGGCGTTTGATTCCCCTCGTATTTTAGCTGTCCTTGAAAATTTGTATAGGCCTGCTCATGGCGTGTGTACATAGAAAGGTCTTGTCGTGAGGTCAAAATACATAAACACGTATTATGATAGCTCTACGCGTCTTATTATTTTAATCTTTGTCCTTTTCATTAAAAAAAGTATTTTTTTTTTTCGTTAAGGAAGATATAATATATTTTTTTTATCGTGACGCAATGGAACAGTGTCCAAATATACGCAGTGGTTGTGGATTCACTCCCCGCTCGAAGGATTTTTTTTAGGTAGAAGGAACCTGAGAATCTAGTGTTAAGACTCTCCGTTCCCCACTCTCCGCCGAATTGAGGCATTGCGTTCCGAGTGTCAGAACTCAGCGCCGCGCTCTGCCTTGTTACCAAACCCACGAAATGAAAATACTAAACTTTTACATTTTCTGGAGTGGGAATCGAACTCACATCGCGTTTACAGTCGCAAGCTTGTGCCTCTGCGCCACGACAAGCGTTATTTTATTTAGTTTATTTTCATTTCCTCGCCCTGTTTAGTCAAAGAGCAACTTTCTGTTACTCAACACGCAATGTTTTAAATTTAAAAGGAAAGCTGAGAACGTAGTGTCTTGACACTGCTAATAATATTTTTTCTTTAATTTTTGATAATGCATTTATTATTACGTTTCTTTATATCTGAAGTCATATAATGAATTTCAAAATTATTACATTCCACACCAAATATTAAATCTATATCACCTGGCAAATATTTAAATTGAATATCTTATGATGCAATTAAGATATCCTCGAATGGTGTCCTCCGCGCGATTTTTGTGACTTTAAATTCCATACGATGTAATAATGACTTTACTTTCGAGGTAATATACTTAAGGGAACTTTATTACGGAATTTTTATAGGAGTAATTAAAATGAAACCGAATATAAAAATGAATTTATAACACAATAGTTTAAAAAATAATTTAATTATTTTTCTTTATACTGATCAAGTCCTTGATTCATTGATCCATTAGCTGCATGCTATGAAAACATTGTATTGTTGTGAAATCCGGACACATGTGCACTTTTTTAGTTGAGTTCAGTTCTTTAATTATGACGCTTCGAACGTGCTAAATGAGCACAAAACACTTCGCCAATGTCACGTTGTATGGAGAACACACGAAGCAGGATTAATCAATAAAAAGAGACTGAAACCCTATGAGAAATTGTATATTAAAAAGATCCAGTAGTACTACACGACCTTCACTTATAACAAAATAAATATTAAATTTTCAAGCAAATCAAACGATAAGAAGTAATTCAAAGCAACATCGCAACATTGTCCTAGTGCATGAATAGATACAGGCGAAGCTTAAATAAGAGCGTGTTAAAACAAGATAACTTACCCAATACATGTATTGTATTATAATTTTACACTATATTGACACAATTGTGTCAATTGGCAATAGTTAGTAATATAGTTGCAAGATATTAAATTAAGTGTGAAAAAATGAAATTATTAATTTTATTATACGGTCAAAGAAAAGGCAGCAAAACAAAAGGCGATCATATCGTAAATAGCGATCTCCGCCAGCCAACCTTAAGAAATAAAATAGCAAGGAATGTGTTACGTCTACATCTACATTTAAATATTTAATTTTTTTTTTAAATTTTATACATTTTTTTGTAACTAGTGTCCCCGTAAATGCGTTAATAACGCATTGCATAGTGACGTATATGTCACTTTGTATAAACATGGATGTCAAACCATGGTAGTGTGTGTAATATTTATTTTATTAATAGTATATTAAAAAGTATATTAAATACTTTCATTTATTTTTTATTATTTAAAAAATATACTTAACACGCAATGCCTCAATTTGGCGGAAAGTGGGGAACGGCATTGTTGTAAGAGAACGGAGTGTCATAACACTAGCTTCTTAGGTTCCCTCTGCCTACCCTGCTATGTGCGGGATACAGCGTGATAACTTCACGCTGTATAAAAAAAGAATTTAAAAAATATATTAGCATTCTGCTCTCCTTCTCTATATAAACTATAAATGTGCCAAGTGCCATGCTCCTCCGTCGGTGTAATTTTCGTAAAAAAGGATCCAAAGTTTTTGCTTCACGTATTTATATATAGATAAGAACTTTTACTTACCTTAAGAAAGTACAATCTATATATTGTTAAGACTAAGTTGTGTTTGTTTTCTAAAGAACTGTCTAGTACTATAGTGTATTTTAAAGGAAAGACTCTACGTGTGATTTTTCGCTACAACCTATCTTAAGAATATGTGACAAGTTTCCTTAAAAGCTATTATGTTAAAAGATGATGTCACTATACAAATATTAAAATTATTATGAAACGTTGAATGGTGATAAATAAATGCATTTTAAAATTCTTATGTTTCGGTGAGCTTAAAAAAATATGTTTTGTTAATTTTTTTTTTTTTTTTATGGATACCGGATGGCAAACGAGCAGAAGGACCGCCTGATGGCAAGTGGTTACCTTCGCCCATGAACATCTACAACACAAGAGATGTACTAGATGCGTTGCCAACCTAGAGGATACAGATGGAAAGGGAGGATAATGTAGTAGTCCGCTATCGGAACCACCACATTTTGGGGAAAGGATGGGTGGGAAAGGGGAAAACCTGGCTTACATGCCATCGAACCGGAACACATCATAAGATATTTGGCGGTTCGTCTTTGACATGATAGTGGTCGCGAGCCAGACGGAGGACGAACCTCCTACCACCAAACAAACCACCAAAAATACGTAAATTGAAAATTGAAAGTAAAAGATTTTTTTTTAAATTAGAGGAAGCTGACTTAATCTCTATAAACAATAGCAACAATAATATGAAGTACAGTAACCATTTTAAAATATTTTAAGATTAGTAAAGGTGGCATTCATTTATTTGCATGTGAATATGCTGTCCGGTCACCACGTGCCGGTCCGGCTATCGAACGCCGCCGAGGCCGGCATATTGATTAAGCTAAGGGTCATCACTAATATTTTATTAAAGCCTTTGTAACTGATACGGGCCTGGTGGAAGACAGTGGACATTAAATATATGAGCTTGGAAATTTTATTGTTACTTATTACACTAAAATTGGCTGGCAACTTCGTTTGTGTAGTTAGTAGGTGTGGCTTTAAAGCCGATAGTCCCTATGTTTCTCGTTCCCGTAGTAATTCTGGATTTTTTTTTAAAATTAGTGCTGCGTTAACTTCTCAAGGAACCTACATGCCAATTTTCAACTTTCTATACTCATTAGTTTCGCCTGTGTGTTATATGTCAGTCACTCGGTGTACACCGAAAGATTTTTTAAGTTATACATATATTTTTTTCAGAAATGTACATGTAAAATATACATTTATGTTGAAAAATCTGTTGTTTTCGTCGTATTATGTTTCCCATTTTTATGCATTTTCCATTTTATTCATGGTAAATTGAATGATCCTAGAATTTTGTCACTTCTTCTTGATTCCTCTTCATACTTCTAAAATCACCACGGTGGCGCGATGATGTAATTATTTAATCATATAAATCGATATCTATCAAAACATCACGTAACAATCTTAAAACTATAAAAGAACAAAAGAAAGCTGTTATAGGTTTCCTGTAATCCTATTTCCACTTGCAGGGTTTCATTTCATTATCAGCTTTATAAAATGAGGAAGAGATTACTGAATGATGACTCGTTATCACTAATCTTGTAAAACAAGTAGCAGGCATTTGAAATAAAATGTAAGTATATGTATGTGTTTTGGACTAACTTTGCTTTGGACTTATCGGATGTTGACATAATTATTTTTTAATTATACCTATTAGCTACCTATACTGGAATTTTTATGTAGTCACAACAACAATTTTAAATAATTTTATTACTACTGGATTTATATTCCCACATATTAAGAAATATTTAAGAAAAACGAAGTGTCCGTGAAATTAATAATATTTTTCATAAACCTCTATCTATAAACCAATAACAACAGAGTGATCTGTTTCTAGTTAGATAAACTTCTAAGCAAAAAAAACGGTACAATTGTTTGTCATATCCTAGTAATTTAATATTATAAATGCTTGTGAAGGTAGGTATGTGTGTTACTTCTTGACACAAAAACTACTTAACAGATCTAGATAAAAGTTTACATATAACTTCACGCTGTATCCCGCATATAGCGGGGTAGGCAGAGGGAACCAGAGCACCTAGTGTTAAGACACTCCATTCTCTTTCAACATTTCTTTACATATAGCTTAGGCAATTATCAGAATAACATAAAAATAATAAACAATAAAAATATTTATACATATATATGGTGATATGACTATATATATATATATATATATATATATATAACCTATATCTTATATGGTGATATGACTATAATATAAAAAGTATCTACCATTATATGGCCTGCAAAATATCCATACATTTAAGCCGATGAATATATATATATTTTTTATGGATAACGGAACGGCAGAGCAGGCAGAAGGACCCACTGATGGTAAGTGGTTGCCTTCGCCCATGAACATCTACAATACCGGGATATTTGTAGATACGTTGCTTAACCACAGAATACAATACATATGGAAGGGGGAGGACAATGTAGTGGTCCGCTATTGGAACCATCACATTTTGGGGAAAGGATGGGTGGGAAAGAGGAAAACCTGGCTTACATGCCATCGAACCGGAACACATCGTAAGATATTCGTCCTTGACATGATAGTGGTCGCGAGCCAGACGGAGGTCGCACCTCCTACCACCAAACACTACTTATCCGGCTTATAATATTTAAAATATTTCTTATTAAATTAATTTATGTATTATATGACATATCATAGGTATTACGCAAGTAAAACATACCTATCATGACAGTCCCATCCATAGCTATGGCTTATTTATATAATATCATTTAATTCCATGTAATTGACATTTTCCACATATAAAGAATCCGTATACTCAAAGTTTATGTTAAACAAGTCTTCTGTTAGATGGTTTGAGTATATATATGAGAGATATAGCGTGCGTTTCTTTGGTGTACTATTTCAAAAGAATAATATTATCTATCGCCACTCATTAAATAAATACCTTTATCTGTACATTTTTATATTTTTAAAGTGTTATTCAAACTGTAGTGACATTATTAAGGTTTAAGCCAAGTAATGAATCCTGCTACGATCAAAATTTATACGTTTCTAAATAGAATAATTGTATTGTCACCAGAATCAAAGGCGTCCAAATTTCAGATCATTTAGTTTACGGGAAGAAGGTTAAATATCAATTATTAAATTTGACCCAAACAAACAAACGGGGTGAGCTAAATAAAACCGTTTAAGAAGAAATCTTTCTAGTTGATGAAAAACCATTCTGTTTACAATTTGATTTAAAAGAATTTGTTAAAATTAATAGTAAATAATAAGTATATTTTTTTTTTATGGATAACGGATGGCAAATGAGCAGAAGGACCACCTGATGGTAAGTGGATACCTTCGCCCATGAACATCTACAACACCAGAGATGTTGTAGATGCGTTGCCAACCTAAAAATTAACCTAAAAATTAATTTTTTGATCACCTACATTAAAGCTTTGAAACGCAAACAAAATATATGACTGAGTATGTAATATATATTATATTAAGAATATATACCAAGTTATTCCTTTACTTTAGCCAGCCCTGAATAGTGAGGAATGCTTGGCGCAATATTTATTTAACACACGATGTTTGCGTTTATGTAAAATATTGTACGTTACGTAGTAAAACCTAACAGTTTTCTGAACACATGACTTCTAAACTGTGGCTTCATAACTGTTGTGTAACCGTTCCTTTAATATTGGGAATAAGAACATAAGTAATCAACATAATTACTTGTAATTATATAAAAATTATATATTATATCCCTACTAATATTATAAATATGGATGTAAGTTTGTTTGTTACGCTTTTACGCCAAAACTACTTAACCAATTATCATGAAACTTCGTACACATATTTTTAAAAGTATTAAAAAGGACATAGGATATTTTTTATAAAAATAATATATATTTTTTAAAGTTTCGGCAGATATGATTGTGTGTCAATAAATTTAAAAAACTAGCTATTTCAAAGCCTTCAAATTAACGCATATACTCTATAGTACGTAGTATGGACTGCTATTGATCAAGTGAGTGGAGCCGCGGGTAATAGCTAGTATGAATATAAAATACAATAGTAGAGTTGTATGTTATTTAAACATAAACGCCTGTCGTGGCGCAGAGGCACAAGCGTGCGACTGTAAACGCGACAGGTTGTGGGTTCGATTCCCACTTCAGGAAATGTTAGTATTTTCATTTCCAGGGTTTGGTAATAAGGCAAAGCGCGACGTTGAGTTCCTCCACTCAACACGCAATGCCTGAATTCGGCGGAAAGTGGGGAACGGAATTGTTGAAAGAGAATGGAGTGTTTTAACACTAGGTTCTCAGGTTCCCTCTGCCTACCCTGCTATATGCGGGATACAGCGTGAAGTTAAAAAAAAAAGCAGTAGAGAACGGAGTATCTCAACACTAAATTCTCTCTCCTTAACTGGCTATACGCAGGAGATATGTGAACTTAAAAAAATGTTGTCTCTATATACAATAAAGATACTTAACTTAAAGACTTTAGGAACTAATATTGAAAATCAATACGGAGAAAGCAATCCAACGAATAATATAGTAACTTGTTAGGTGTGTAAGTAATAATAAGCTTATATCTTATATTAAAATCCCGTTAAACGTCTGACCAGGGTCACGGAATGTTTACCGAAGTAATAATTGACGCATGTCATATATGTACTAACATTAGTATCATAAGGAAAACCTATAACATTATTTATATGAATACTTTATTTTCTTTATTTATAAAGATATAAATTAATTTACCTTATTATGTTTGTAATAGGTACCTAACTAAATTCATAACGTTGAATGCAAACCGATTTATTGAAGTTTAATTAAAAAAAAATTAACGTATCTATAGACTTCATTTCGTAACTATCTTTATCAATCAAAAAAAAATGTTTTGATTTTGAATAATAACTTAATAAATATATTATATATGTATGTATGTGTGGAATTCTAAGTAGTTCATCATTAGCCTTATAAAATATACATACTTAGTAATATATTAAAAAAAAATATTGAGTTACATTATATCGAAATAGCCAACTTGTTATTTTTTTACAATAAGACTATCATGTGAGATTGTTTGTGGTATATCTTATTTCAGTTTGTTTTTCTAATGTATAGGTTTCCCATTTTTTTTACTTTATCGCCTGTCGTGGCACAAAGGCACAAGCGTGTGACTGTAAACGCACAGATTGTGGGTTCGCTTCCCACTCCAGGAAACGGATTTTTCTTGGTTTGGTAACAAGGCAAAGCGCGGCATTGAGTTCCGCCACTCAGCACGCAATGACTCAATTCGGCGGAATGTGGGGAACGGAGTGTCTTAACACTAGGTTCCCTCTGCCTACCCTGCTATATGCAGGATACAGCGTGAAGTTATGTATTCACCGTGGATGCATTTTTTACTTTTAAAAATGTATATAGTCCTGTATAATATAGATTTTATATTTAATCTTTTTTTTTTTTAGTCTCTTCAACTTAAAATTATTTTTTTTTAATTTTCAATCCTTGTCATAAACTTATTACAATAAAATATCATATTAAATACATATAACCTTAAATAGCCATAAATAATTTATATTTCTTTTTAAAAATTACTATTTCCGTAGACAGTAGTCATTACCCACTCTGCAATGCGTACGCAAGATAGACACACGACAGATAGAGTTCATCGTTGAACTCTATTATATGAAAATTCCGTAATATTGTTAAAACCTGATTTTACATGAATATTTAATGTTTAAACAGTTTTTTTATTGTAAGTATTGGTAACAATATAAAAAAAAGAAAAAAAAATGTGGAATTATAAATAATTTCTATGCCATAACACTGTTTTATATTAATTCAATAAAACTACTTAACCATAAGTAACAAGAAAAAAAAAATTAAAAACATTTCCTGTTATATCGCAATTTCTTTCCGTTCCTAATAATAGCCGACTGTTTGCAGATGAAAAGATTCCGCATACACCCGAGATGCCAATTGAGCTTCCTTTCTAGCATTGAATGGAAACGCGTCCCTAAATAATACCGCTATTAAACGTACCGGTGGCCCGCAGAATCACTCCACACCACTTTCTAATCAAAAAAAGTTTACACAACACAACACACGCGACACAGCAAAATATAGCACGATTTCGTCCAAGTCTTGTTTAAAGTTTCTCAGGTACAGGTACAGGTTGTTGACACGTGAGGCGTACTGTAAGTGACGTGTGAACGCAACGCGCGGCACTGACGGAGTGGCAAGCCAAGCCAACCGGTCTCAGATTTCTCCCTGTAAACATCGAAAGCGAGCCTTCGAGCCTTTCTTCGCGGCGAAACGCATCGGCGAACTTCTACTACGATACCTCGTTGAGTTGTCACATTTGCATTTTAGGTGAATATATTTATTCTTACTGTATATGTTGTATTAATCGAAACACTAATCATACACAATATTTAAATACACTCAACTTTGTATTAAATTTATTATTTTAACTATGGTGAAAAAAGCGAAAGGTACAAGCGACATTTCTTATTGATATTTATAACCAGCGTACCTACATCAATTACAAGTACAAGTCAAAAATTGTTAGAATGACTTTCATGATATAGATAATGAAATGGAAACCTACGCTACTTGTAGCAAATCTACCGTTATCATACTCTAAAATGTAAGAAAGTTTTATTATATTTACTACAGGTTCCGTTCCTACAACTAATTATTAATTCCGGGTAACGTAATACGGAAAGACAGGAAATATCACTTATTTCGTACTTTGAAAAATATAAAAAAAATGTTTTAATCAAATTTTGTACAGATGATGTGTATATTTTGAATTGAATTTTGAGTTTTCTACCTTCAGTATTTATGGAATTTTATATGTTTTATTTAATTTACGTTAATATGAGATCAACGATAATTTTATCCAATGTCAACAGATCTTTGTGTCTTTTTTCTACGATTTCATTGATTCTGTTCTGTTCTGTTCTGTTTTGTTCTGTTGTCTTCCATCCTTCATATTCGACAAATTACTAATAACTTGGCTTATAATATATTGCATAGGTATTTCTTTTCATTTTAAATACGCTTAAAATTATACCCAACTACACACAAATGGTAAGGGGCGTCAAAGGCTTTCTTTTGACTCATAAAACGTTCGATGACGTCTGTGTGCAACGAAATCGGTCAAGGTACAAACATTGACAACAGGAGATGGTGTTACAGTGTGATTGTATGATTCAAGTTCGACCTTAAATGTTACAACAGCTTAGAGAACCACTGTATATGGTATACACCGTTTTGGTCTGTTTCGATGGCCTAATCAATACCTACGCATTTAGCTTTACGATAGTATTGAGAATTTAATGCTTGATTTAAATAAATCCTGACAATATGGCGCAATTGAAAAGTATCTGGCTCTATATATATTGATTGCAGATTCAAATTTCACACTAAAAGCAATAATATTACTAAAAAAATTAGTAAACCCGTGCTTGTTCGAAACGTATGGTTTAGTGGCTGGAGCACTCGGACGATTTCTAAGAGTCACGTGTTTGAGTCCCGATACATTCAAATTTAAAACATGTTATTGATTTAATATAAATATATTCAAAGTTAACTTTTACTCCGTTTCACTTGTACTTGTTCTAGACGTAATACTTACATACAGACTCTCTAAGTAATAAGTTAGAAAATGTCTAATTATAGCTTAGTTTATTTCACAATCATCTTGTGATTTTTTTTTTTTTTACATCACAGATGATAATTTATACTAGTTTTATTTGGTTGGGACCAGCACCAGTACTTTTATAGGCTTCAGAATATACTTAAGGTGCTAAAAGATATAGGCTTCTCCACCTACGCATTTAAAAACTGTTAATTGGTTTAAACTAAATGACCGAACTTATATATAATGACTTGCTAATCTTCATAAGTCTTGGAGTGTATATAATATATAATAATTAATATTTACTTAATAAAATATATATTTTATACAGAAATATAAATCTCTATATATAGATATATCTCTATAGATTTTGTATCTCTATAGATACAAAATCTTGAAGAATTTTGCGGAAAGTTGAGAACGGAATATGTTAACACCGGGATCTAAAAATATTCACTTAGGCATCATTTGGCCTTAGTTTTAGACAATTTTTTTTTTAGCTTTACGCTGTATCCCGCATATAGCAGGGTAGGCAGAGGGAACCTGAGAACCTAGTGTTAAGACACTCGGTTCTCCACTTTCCGCCGAATTGAGGCATTGCGTGCTAATTGGCGGAACTCAACGCCACGCTTTGCCTTCTTACCAAACCCAGGTAATGAAAATACTAAACTTTTACGATTATTACTTACTTTTGGATTGGGAATCGAACCCCCAGCCTGTCGCGTTTACAGTCGCACACTTGTGCCTCTGCGCCACGACAGTCGCTGTTTTAGAGAACTGTTCAAATTAATACGAAAATTAATGAAAAGACTAAGTAAAAAAAAATACACCTTACGCGTTTATAGCTACATATCATATTTAAAAAAAATAATTGATGTCTCTCCACTCTCTGCGAGATAACAGAGATATGTAAAGATATAAATAATATTTAGATTTTAAAAGTATGTAGCCATGTGTAAACAGTTACGGCAGTTAGTATTGTGCTGTCTATTTATTCATGTGGTTTACGATTTCATTGTAGAGTACAATAGCAGGATATAGCGCTTATGTGTTTGGAAATATCCTATTGGAAGTATACAAGTGAGGTATGTAAGATTTTTTAATCTGACTCATATATGTGGATAAATATTTTATCAACACGTTATATTGGTAGTTATTTCTAACTGTGGTGTTTGCACACATGTGCAGTGGCAAGGGGTGAAATTTTTAATTAGGCAAGCCGGTAAATTTGCAAACTCGATTACAATTTAAGCTCTAAATTTTCCTAGCGAACTTTTTTTAGTCTTGGAATGTATATAATATATAATAATTTATATTTACTTGATAAAATATATATTTTATACAGAAATATAAATCTCTATTTATAGATATAGCGAAATCTTGAAGTATTTTGCGGAAAGTTGAGAACGGAATATGTTAACACCGGGATCTAAAAATATTCACTTAGGCATCATTTGGCCTTAGTTTTAGACATTTTTTTTTAGCTTCACGCATATAGCAGGGTAGGCAGAGGGAACCTGAGAACCTAGTGTTAAGACACTCGGTTCTCCTCTTTCCGCCGAATTGAGGCATTGCTTGCTGATTGGCGGAAATCAACGCCGCGCTTTGCCTTGTTACCAAACCCAGGAAATGAAAATAATAAACTTTTACATTTCCTGGAGTGAGAATTGAACTCACAACCTGTCGCGTTTTTTAGGTCTCATACTTGCATTTTAAAAATTAAGGTAAACTGGTGGGAACCGTGTCGTATGGACAAACACAACACAAAACTAAATAAAAGTGAGGGATAGCAATGTTCTAACAAAGGTGAATGTTTTAAGATGTACGTGTTTATTAATTTTACCATAAATTTTGTATTTATATGCATTCATTATTTGAAATATAACATATGATCGATTGCATGGCTCTATGTATAGCGATGACGCAGTCCTAGTCCATAGTGACATACCCTCCATCTATAAACGCGATGTGGGTTCTTTTTTCTCTCGGGAGAATGATTGAGTATTATTTTTTTTAACTACATTTTAATTTTTGTTCTCTATAGTAAGAATCGTAGTAGTATTGAGTTCCACTAATTAACACACAATGTCCTAAATTCGAACGAGAAATGGGAAGCGGAGTGTCTTGACAGAAGCTCTTTAAGTATTAATTACCTTCCTATATAAAATAAAATAAAATAAAATAAAATAAAATAAAATAAAATAAAATAAAATAAAAAATATATAGGTTATAACGTAAAATTATACTAATACACAAATAGTACACAATTTTAAATATAGTTTTTGCCAACGTCCATACCACGTTGAATACACCGGTTCTCGTCCGATCACCGAAGTTAAGCAACATCGGGCGCGGTTAGTACTTGGATGGGTGACCGCCTGGGAACACCGCGTGACGTTGGCTTTTTTGTTTCTAATAAAAAAACGTTGGCTTTTTTGTTTCTAATAAAAAAATACATTTTTTTACACACATATTTAACTTTATATAATTAATTTGTCTCTATGAAACAGAAAACAGTGTAGGTACAATGGCGGCCTTCTTACTAATAGTAATTTCCTACAAGCAACCACCCTCCTTCGCTCACACGACTCGCGCAAGCCGAGGTCCTAGTCCCGCAGGGGACGCCCTTGCGCCTGTCGGCATCCTCTCAAGCAGCCAGTTAGTGCTTGCATTTCGCAGGGACTGAGCACCCTCTTCCCCGGTGTCGCTGTAAAGACCGCTTGGGTCAACAGCATGTGTATCA
>JAKGSA010000495.1:0-41938 GCA_033558755.1 Philaethria dido
CCTATCCCACCCCATCCTTTCCCCAGAATGTGGTGGTTCCGATAGCAAACTACTACATTGTCCTTACCTTTCATCTGTATCGTCTAGGTAGGCAACGCATTTACAACACCTCTGGTATTGTAGATGGCTATGGGCGAAGGTAGCCACTTACCATCAGGCGGTCCTTCTGCTCGTTTGCCATCCGTTATCCATAAAAAAAGGGGCCCCTTAATTATAAAATGTGCATTAATGTTCACCTCCACTGTCCGCGCTCCTCTCACTACCTAAACAAATTTGAAAACATCCTACTAATGCCGCCCTCGAAATACGTGCTATGCGTGCTATAATGAACTGATAATCGTTCTAGAAAGGTCGAGATCTTTTAATAGATTGTAAAGATATTTCGCTGTTATACCTCTTGCGCCTACGTCTTCCGCGTATAAATTAACTCTTAAACTTATTGTTTTTTTTATTTTTTGTCTTTGGAAAACGTAATATTTATATTTGTAATATTTCGCTTCATATAAACACGGATACCAAACCACGGTAGTGTGTGTAACATTTATTTTATTATTTTAATATACTTTTTATGCATTATTTAAAAAAATATATTAGCATTTTGCACCCCTTCTCTATATAAACTATATTTTTTTCAAATTCCATACTCCTCCGCCCACGTAATTTACGTAAAAAGGGGTACAAAGTTTTTGCGTCACATATTTATATATAGAATAGATCATATTAATAAACAAACTGACATCATTTTCTTTAATATTTCCAACATGTGTGGTAAAATAAAACAAGTACTTATGACTACAAATTTATTTAGAGATCTACTCCATTAAATTAAACAAACCGCAAATAAAACACAAATTTCATGAATAATCAAAATTCGCCAGGCTTCAATTTTAAATAACAATATTACATAAGCTTAGTATAATATCTATAATACAAGGCACTTACAAATTTTGAAGTATCTTATCTTATTGTTATGTCAGTTTCATATGTTAAACTTATTGATAAAAATAATGTATTATTCAGTCTGAAACAAAAAAATAGATTATTTAAATTATTTGCATAAAAACATTTTTACATTTAAATATAAAATGACAGATTGTTATATATATCTTGTTTAATTTATTTTTGGTTCTAATTTTCTCACCTTATTTAAATTATAATATTTTTTTAGCTTCACGCTGTATCCCGCATATAGAGGTAGACATTGGGAACCTGAGAACCTAGTGTTAAGACACTTCTTTCCCCACTTTCCGCGAAATTGAGCAATGCGTCCTGAGTGGCGGAACTCAACGCCGCGCTTCGCCTTGTTACCAAACCCAGGAAATTAAAATACTAATTTTTACATTTCCTGGACTGGGAATCGAACCCACAACCTGTCGCCTTATAGTCGTACGCTTGTGCCTCTGGGTCACGACAGGTGTTTATTAACCCTTTCGCTACCAGGGCCTCAGGAGACAAATCGCCACCACAGCCCAGACGTTTTTTTATTTTAATATTATATAACGTTCTAACTAAGTGAAATTAGCAATTTTACCAAACCACTAACATTCTGTATATATTTTATTGTTTTATAACATAACCCATCTATGTACGGTACGATCTGGGATAAACTATTGTCATGAACTAGCAATGAACGCACATATTTGTGACGCCGGGCTCTGGTAAGGAAATCAGATCGTCACCAATATGTGACGCTGGTAGCGAAAGGGTTAATTATTTACAATACTGCTTTATATTAATATATATTTGTTAAGATTTTTTTTATTTTCTTTATATATAAATTGTACTTAGTTAGCAATATTTAACTTAATTTTATTGTAAAATGTAACAGTTAAAGCATACTGTCTACATCTGTAAGTGAAATAACACCTTGCAATGTAATTTTCATAACTTGTGTCTATATTTATGTCTATATTCTGTTAGTAGACATCATAATTGAATATATTAATATAAAAGGTGTTTTATACCTTCACTGGGTTATTTTTAACGTCGCCATTGGCAACAACTTCTGGGAAGAAATAACTTTTCTTTTTCTTTACAAATGTAGCATCAAGGTGGTGATCTCTGTAAACATAAAATTAATTAAATTATATTTAAACATAATGACTTATATACTAACACCTTAATTTGCATATCAACTAACTCTATCTTAATAAACTTTGCAGACACTGAATCAGGGATGAGCAACCTTTTTTAGGAACGGACCTATCCAATTTTTTTTTTGCGGGCCAAAATATTTTTAACATAAGTATACGCGTACATAGAAAAGTATAACTTTCCGTACGAATATTATAAATATGAAACTGTATTTGTTTGTTCCTATTTCATGTCGCAATAAAACGAATTTAGGTTACGATTTTTTTAGTGATATATCAGCAGCAAAAAAGTGACATAATATACTTTTTCCCGCGGTAAAACAAGTCACACCTAAGGGAATCATTAATCAAGCCAGCGAAACAGAAGTTGACACACAGTATTTTATATGTTCTTTCGCAAACCACATTGAGAAACCATTATAAACTAAATATCAAAAAAATATTTTACTGTAAGTGGTCAGATGGTATGCAAACTAAGGTATATACTAAAAAAATAACAACATATCTAAAACGAAAGAACTACTTACTAACATACATAGTTCTGCAAACTAAATATATTAAATTTTAGTACAAATACTGTAAATCTACTAACTATATATCTATTATTATAACAACAAGAATATAAATGATCATAATACATATTCTATGTCTAAAAGTTGCAGAACTATGCACTTACAAGTATAGTTAAGCGCTCCCTTCCTCTTAAATATGTGCCAAATCCCAGATAAGTTTTTATAGAAAGTGTATTTTTCGTTATGCCTTGAACAAAATAAAATAATATATGGCATTGAATATTATATAAAATATTGCAATTTACAAACATATATAGTTCGATAGGTAAGAGCATAGTTCGCAAGTTCAGCAATACTTCAAATTTATTGATAGAAAAAGTACAAATCATAAGTAATTTCATTGAGTTTTCATCATTTCAATATCAAATATTATTTAATATATCAAAAATTTTTAGCTTAAGACTACAGCTAACTTTTTAAGCTAAAAAGTTAGCTGTCGTTGTCTTCCACTAGAAATTCAACTATTTTAACGTAACTCATAAAACGTAATTACACAAAGTTCAGTTAAAAAAAAAAACAAAACAAACAATTTAACTAAAATACTCAATTTTAATAAATATTTCCTAAAATTATAATTTAACCTGTTTTAGCAAATATTTAAAGACGACAGAGATCACATTATATTTGGCAACATCCATTCCATACTGAAACATACTGTTGGCACAATAACTTGACATAGGAGCTATACATATGTTATACAGTAACAAAGCTAGCACCCCTTGACTGTGCATCTTTAACCTTCTATCTAGTAAACTTTGTGATAATCTTGAAGTTTTATTTGGAACAAGTTTTCTTTGCAATTCTTCTAATTCCTGTGATGTTTGAAAACTGGCCATTTTCATATTATTTATATAGGTATTTTAGTAAAAATTAGAGGTTTAGTAAAGTGGTAAACTTACCGTTTGTCAAAGTATGATGAGCGCGGCGTCGTGTTTAGAGAATGTTCTGTACTGGATGGCTGAAATATGAATATAATTATGTGAGTATATGTGAAGTAAGTAATTTACATGAAGAAAAGTGAATATACAATTATAGAACAAATTTCTTAGTTTAACTTATTTTGTCAAAAAGTGTTTTAAATTAAACACAGAATTTAAATATTTATTTATATCTAACAAAATGTAATGTAATGAATATTCCCGGGCTATTTATTTCAATAAATCGAAAGCGACTTTACTAATTTTATTATCTATTAATAGTTTCAATGACATATAAAATACATGTTGTCTTAACAACAAATGTAATTCTATCAAAAAATGCATGTTAAATAATGTTGCTATACATATTACTATAAAGCGCCAAGCGCTACGGTCCCAGGTCTTTCGCCTCATCGATTCATTAAATTCTTCATACATATCATTCGGAGGATTTCTCACGCTTTTTATATGACTGACCGATATCTTTAACACGTTGACCGCCACGTCAGCCATCGGTGGCTGACACTGGACTTTCCGTTCAGGCCGCGTCAACCATCGATGGCTGACAGCGTGTAACATGAGAACTCTATAATTTTACACTGTTTTACGGAATTACAGAAATTATATTTAAAATTTACTTAATTTGGTATCATTTTAGGATTAATGGGATTCATTGTAACATGGCAAACATAAAAATGATTTTCCTTTACAAGTATTACAAAATGTTACAACACGCTTGGTCTTTCTCCTTACCATCACTCGACCATCTTTTCTTACATTTTTGTCATAACACAATTTTCAGTACTTTTAAACTTCAGAGACTTTTCCCGATTTTCTTTCGAGTTTGTGTTTTTTCCTGGATCTTCTTGCAATTCTGCTCGGTGGAATGTTTTCCTTGTCGCGCGTGGCCTGAACGGGATTGCTTTAGAAAAACGCGTGGCGCTTAACGTGTTAATAACCGAAGCACTCACATTATTCTCCTTGTCGTCGCTGTCGGAGGACACGCGCCGGTTCTTGCACAGCTCGCGCTGACAGCGGCAGGCGGCGCCGCAGCCCTTCTCGGACTTGACGCAGCCGCACATCTTGGTGGAGCAGCTGCCGCGGCACGTGCAGTGCGCGGACCCGTCGCTGCCGCGCTTCACGGCGCGCGTGGGGACCGTCGTGTTCACCTCCGCCGTGTCCGATGTGAAGTTCATTGTTAGACGGGATCTTTGGGCCTGGAATGTATTGTGTTTATTATTAAATGTGTTAAAATACATATTTGTTAATAAATATCAGTTTTCACATTACATAATCGTTTTTTTTTTCTAAATTCACGCTGTATCCCGCATAAAGCGGGGTAGGCAGAAAGAATCTGAGAACCTAGTGTTAAGACACTCCATTCTCTTTCAACATTTCCGTCAAATTGAGGCATTGCGTGTTGAGTGACGGAACTCAACGCCGCGCTTTGCCTTGTTACCAAACCCAAGAAATCAAAATACTAAATTTTACATTTCCTGGAGTGGGAATCGAACCCACAACCTGTCGCGTACAGTCGCACGCTTGTGCCTCTGCGCCACGACAGTCGTTAAGGCGTTACATTATCTAACAAAATAAATTCCAGAAAATCATTTCCTTATGTATGCTAGTAGCATATAATAGAATAAAAATTCATAAATCTTTATTAATAAGTACCATTACATCTAAAATATGTTCGACATTCAAACTTATGAAGTATAATTTTCATTCATGCTTAACATACATTATCTATAAATAAAAAATCATCCTCTCCATCCTCTTAAAAAAAATCATCCTCTAAAATCGTTCCCTAACACTTCAAATTAACAATAGTAAAATTATTATTAATTCTAATATAAATGTATTTTACTTATAGCATTCATACCTGTATACGTTTGAACAAGGGTGTAGCGCGCCAGTCAGGGTCTTTTTCCGGGTCCTCGAACTCATCGTCCTCTTCATCGGTGGGCTCCACATACTCTACTTTTTTCGAAGCATCGATATTGGGATCTTTTTTAGTTCGTTTTTTAGCTTTTTTGCCTGCATTCCTCAACTCTTCGAGTTCATCTGCTAATTTTTTCTATTAAATTTGGAAAATAAAAAATTTAAAATATAACATGTTTACAACAAAATGATTAATATATAGCAATTCAAAATAAATAATGATCATAGTAGTATTGATATAAAAAACGTAAACATTCATTCATTCATTTCATTTATATTTAAATGCACAAAAATAATTTTTATTTAAACTAGCTCTACGATACGATTTCTAATATACTATTATACAATAAATAAAAAAAGACACACAAGACAACTCTTTAAGTTACAACAAATCTAATACGACTAATACGACGAAAGAAAAAAGAAGAAACACATACATTTTCCTGTTCCACCTGATCCAGTCTGTCTTGCTGGTACTGTATGACGTTCTGCAGATGCTTGCAGGCCTCGCTCCTGTCTCCACGTCCAACGACCCCGCGTTGGAGCGCTACTAACGCGCTCAACTGAAATAAATGTATGTATTTTAAATTTTAAATAAATATAATAACAAAAGAAATTAGGTATATATAATTCTTGGGATGAATTTTATTATATTAAGCAATAATTTTTATTAGAGGCCATCGTGGCGTAATGGGACAGCGTCTAACTGTAAATGAAATTGGTAATGGGTACGATTCCCACTAAAGTATATTTAAATTATTTTCATTTTTTCTCTCTGGTAAGATAAAGAGCGGTGTTAGGTTCCGCCACATAACACGCGATGTCTCTGCATTACATATTGTAAGATAAATAAATAATACTTCAAATACATGTCATAATAATATACCACAAAAAAATAAATTAAATATTATTTTAGTACATTTGTGACACTAAAAGCTAGCAAATACTAGGTATATATGAAATGCCAGAAAAGGTATATATATAAAACCAGTCAATTAATTACCTTCTGTTCATTCTGTAACTTAACAGATGCTAATTGCTGTTCAAACTCCGTCTTGTTACTTTCAAACTCCACCATGAGCCTGTCGTAGGACTCCTTGACCTCCTCATAGCGCGCCTGGAATCCCTTCTCGCTTTGATTCTGTAGCTCCCTCTTAGCATCTACTAGTAACTCGAATAGACACTTGAGTGCTACCTTTGCTTCTAGCATAGATTGGATGTTGTCCCATTGGATGCGAGATTTGTTTTCTGTTTACATAAAAATCTATATTAGCATTGTGTTGTAAATTTGATACTACTTATATGGTTAGGAAAAATTTTGCAATGGTAGTTAAATATTAATTACAGTCTCTGAGTATGGCAGTAAAAATGTACATTATATTTTTTTAAGAATTATTTTTTGTAGCGGCTTCAGGCTTTGTTCCGCATAAAAGAGTAGTCAGAGATAACCTAGTAAAGTAAAGACACTCCGTTCATCGGAGTGGAGAATTGAAAATAATTAAAAATATAAAATTTCCCCAGAGTGAAGGAGCGAACTCACAACCATCACTTTTAAAGCAAACTTTTTCTTACGGCGCCGCGACGGCCTCAATCAGTAAATCAATAATTAAAAAAAAATATTCCTATAAATCTTAAACACATACATATGTAATAACACATACATATATAATTTCTATTTATTTCCTCAATACTTATATTTATATAACTTACCTTGGTCAGCGGTCAATATTTTCTGTTGCAAATCAGATATCTGCGCCTTACGGAGTGCGAGGTCGTCTTCTAGTCCCGCTATCTTCTTCGTATTGGCCTCATCATCGGTGCTATTACGCAAGTTTTCTATTTGTTCGGTTATCCATGCTCTGTAAATGACATTGTAAGCAGGTTACTTTTAAAAAACATCTATTTTATTAGAAACTTCAAGGTGCCTATACATATATATGAGAAGGCGGCCATCTTTTAAATTATTATATCAACATTGAACAACGAAACGATGATATATATATATATATATATATATATATATATATATATATATTTTATTATAAAATTGTACACCCTCGAGAATATTATACTTTTTTTTTGCCAATTTAGTACGGGTTTTTGTCAATACGAGCAAACGCGGCCGTCGTAAATTGCGATTGGAAATTTCTGATTTTTTGATGAAATGTAGATCAGTGTGAATAGTTTTAGTTAAAAAATTTTCTTAATTAAAATACTTAACTTATATATATATATATCATCGTTTCGTTGTTCAATGTTGATATAATAATTTAAGGCCGCCTTCTCTACGATTACTCAAGAAACTTTGCTTGCCCAAATATTTCATAATTCAATGGTAGGTTAAGACAAAGCCAACATGGTGGGAAAGCGCCTGACTGTAAGCGTGATTGGTTGTGGGTTTGCTCTACCCACTCGTGCATATGATTACATATTTTTTAAATTTTCTCCTCCGGTAAAAAACAAAACTTATGGCATTGAGAGTTTTGCCTGTGAACACAGAGGCCAGTGACTCTAATTCGGGCAAAAGAGGTAAAGGAGTGTGAAATCCATTTTATTTTCATGAATGAATGGAAGCCAATTACATATTCTAAATCAATCCATAAATCGCACCCACTCGAGTTGGGTACAGTTATTTATTTTCCAAAATAACATTAAAACAATAAAAGATTCATTTTAAAACTTTTACCTATACTCCATCAGTTCTTCCAAAGATTTCTCAGCTTCCACAATACTAAGATGCACTTCCAACTCTTGCTCTATGTACTGTTGCACGGCGCCCGCTTTCACACTGCCTTTGGCGTTGCGTTTCATCGCCGTATGCTTTTGTCTGTCTAACGCTTCCTGAAAAAAGAAACAATTTATTTAAACTAATGTTTTTTTTTATTTTATTTGCATACTGAACAAAGTGTAGACAGATTTTGTTAATGGAAAGGACAAGGCAAACGAGCGTTTGGGTCACCTGATGGTAAGTGATCACCACTGCTCACAGCCCTGTGTAAGACCAGAGGAGTTACAGGTGCGTTGCCAGCTTTTAAAAACAGAAGCAGGTGACTCATAGTAAGTTCAAATTGATACCATCATAAAATTGAAAATTAATGACACAAGCCACTATGTGTAAATAGAGATGGCGTTGGATATTGAAAAAAAAAATAGGCTTTGTTTAGCAATATTTTTATACCATTTTTATACTACTAATTAATAATTTTGTAAAATATATAATTGTTAGTAGTTGAAATTAAGTGCGCATGAATGGGTTGGGATGCTCTGCATTAGATACCTCGAATCACTTTTATACTCTATGGAGCTTCAACAAAAGAGAAGTCGGTAATTACTAAATGGTTGGCATTAGTGGGTATAACCTTGAGGCGCTTGTTGACGGCGACGGCCTCCTCCATCTTGCGCTTGAGCACGTTCTGCTGCTTGGCGTGCAGGGACTCCATCTTGGCCATGGCGGTGGCGCGCTTGCGGTCCTCGTTGCGGAGGCGCAGCAGCGCGCGCTCGTTGTCCGCCTTCCACTTGCGGAACTTCTCGCTCTCCTCGCGCATTTGACGGATTATTTTCACCTGGGTGTCAGATTACATTTTTATTATGATATAAAATCAAAAAGTTCCTTTTTAGTGATATTTTTTTTTAATAAGCAACCGCTTTTTTAATAATAAAATTCTTGATTTAATCAAAAAGTAATTTTTTATGTGTGAGATGAGAAAAAAGTATCTGCGTAAATGCAAAAAAAAAAAATGTAGTACACATTACTAATTTTTCCTTCGGCTTTACTTAATATTTAAAAAAACACCATTTATATCAACATATATAATTTTTTGTTGTTTGCAAATAGGTTATTTAAGTACAAAACCCACCTTAGTAGCTTTCATAGCCTGTAATTCAGCATTAAGAGCGGCGATCTTAGCTTCGTTCTTCTCCTTCATCTTAATGATATTGGCTTGTTGCTGACATTTCTTCTTGAGGTCAGTTATCTCTGACTCCAAAGTCGATACTTTAGTACGACGCTCTTCATGTGAGGGATCTTTACTCTGTAGAATAATAAATATATTTTATATTGTCTCTATTCCGATTTAGATGGCGGTTATTTTTAATTATTTTGAAAATTAGATTATGAAAACGTTAATATTCCAGTGATTGATGCATCAGTTTTTTTTTCATATAATTAAGAAAGCGTATATCTATTTGTGAAAAAAGAATATATGAAAACCTACCTTAGTGTGCTTCAATTGTTGCAACAGCTCATCCCTCTCCCTCTCAAGTTTAGATATTTTCTCTTCATTTTCCCTCAAGTTATTGTGGCTGTCTAACATTTCTTTGTTATTGGCCAGTATAGCTTGAACTACGGACGCCTTGATAGCCATGGCGCGGTTGAGCTCTTGCAGTTCTTGGTTCAAAGCCACCTATTAAAGAGACAAGTTTATAAAAAATTAAACGCAATAGGATTCGAACCTGTAACTTTTTACATGATCTTAAATATGATTTACATGATCTTGAATACGTAAATAAAACTTTTAAAAATATTAATACACGACTTTTATTACATATAGTACGTGTACCGTCGTCGTCGCTATATATTCTAAGTAAAGGATTAAATCTCAACTTCCCAGAGACTTATATAACTACATTTCCTTTTTATACATGTAAAAGAATAATGTAATACTAGCCGTTGGAGATTTCATTAATTTTTTTTTTTTTTAACTTCACGCTATATCCCACATACCCTGCTAGGGTAGGCAGAGGGAACCTGAGAACCTAGTGTTAGGCCACTCCGTTCTCTTACAACAATTCCGTTCCCCACTTTCCGCCAAATTGAGGCATTGCGTGTTGAGAGGCGGAACTCAACGCCGCGCTTTGCCTTGTTACCAAACCCAGGAAATGAAAATACTAAACATTTCCTGGAGTGGGAATCGAACCCACATCCTGTCGTGTTTACAGTCGCACGCAGAAAATATTGAAATTATTAGCATAGGAAGAAGATTCAAATGGATAAGTTAAATTTGTTATATTCACAGCTTAACTATGTGTGTTACATGAATAATTTATGCTTACACAATTTAAAAGAAAACAATTAATCAAAAAAGTCATAAGAGAATCCAAGACTACCTGTCCCATAGCCCTCTTCTCTTCTTCCAACACTGCCTGGTCTTCATTCAATAAAACCTCTTCATCCACTTTTTCCCCATCGGTGTGTTCTTTCACAAAAGATAACTTTATTTCATGATCTATTAACTCTTCATTGTTCTTTAGGTTAACTGATTGTAAGTCTTCCAATCTGAAAATTATATTTTATTTTAGTTTCACTTTTTTCCTGCACAGCTTTTTTTTATGGCTGATAGGCTAACGTTTGACCGCATTAAAGTCTGATGGTAAGCATTAATGCGGTCTACGATGATGCACGTTTGCCCGGAAAGAACCTATTGAATCTTGATTTGAAGACCGGCAATGAGTTCCATAGTTTCGCTGTGCGAATAAAGAATGTACACTCAAACCGCTTTGTCCGTACATAAGGAATATCCACCATGTACGGATGGCGTGAAGCTTTTTTCCTTGAAGTCCGATATTGAAATGGGGCAGGGGGAATTATGTTATGCAATTCCGAGGCACATTCCCCGAAATGTATGCGGTAAAAAGCTGACAATGAGGCAACCCTGCGCCGATGACTAAGGCTCTGCAGCTGAGTATCAACGAGGGTTTCGTCAGCAATTAACTTCCTAGCACGTCTCTCAATCGATTCCAAAGCTTGTATTAATAGTAGAGTATAGAGAACTTAGTGTTAAGACACTCCATTCGCCACGGAAGTAACCCCAGTCTGTCTTACCCAAGTAAAGAAATGATAACTATTTAAATATAATTAATTGCCTGAGTGAATTATAAATTTATATTTACATAGAAATACTAAAAATATAGCTTTAATATAGCTTTTTCTCGATTATTACTTATACACTTTATTCTTCATGTTACTTTACTAGGCTTAAATACAATTATCTATAATATGTGTATGTAGTATATAATTCCAGAATATAAAATATTTTATTGGCTTCATTCTATCTAACTAAATAAATATTTAGTACTATAGTTTCAGTACATACATGAAAGCGTTGACATTTCTAGAAAAGGAGAAAAAAAAAGTTTATATTTACCTAGATTTCACCTCCTTCAGGTAATCTACCACAGAATTTTTCTGTGCATCATCTTGCGAGCCTTCAGTCATATTAAGGTTTTCTATAGTTTGATTGCATTGTTCAGTTAACTCATTTAGCTTTTTCTCAATTTTATCTTTAGCTGCCTCAGCTAACAACGCTTTTTCACATAAATTAGTATTTTCTATTAACATATTGCTCAAATGTTCTGTAACTTGTTTGTGTTTTTTCAATAATTCTGCATATTTGGCTTTTTCTCGATCTAGTTGTTCTTGTAGCTGTTCGTTGTTTTGCTCACTCACTGTGGGTAACTTGCCTAGTAACTGGAGTCGCAGTTCATTTACTAAGTTGTTTAACCTGCAAAAAAACATAACAAATTTATATAAAATGCTTTATTCTTACGAAATACATATATTTGAAATACACAAATTAATAACGTATATTTAAAAAACAGTTTCAAACATATCACTACTAGCGGATATTTAGCTCTTTTTACTCTTATAAGAAAAATGCGGCGTTGGGTTTCGCCATTTAATACGCAACATCCCAAAATTGAATATAAAATGAAATAGTGTGATAACACTAGATCCTGTTCCAGTTATAATAATATATAAATATAATAAAAGAAAAAAATGGTATAGATGAAGTATTGTGTAGTATTTGTTTCCATAATTGATATACATTTAGCCGCATTGAGCATGATATTAAGTGCTGATACAGCGTACGACGACAAATACATAATCGTACCATCGAAAAAAGACTAGGTGCTTCTTGAGTATCCTTCTATATCCAATAACCTAAATAACATAATTCCAACGTACCTAACAATCTCAGCAGCTTTAGCATCTTGGTTTATAATCGGCTTATTGCGTATACGTCGAGCGCGGTCCGCGTATCTAAGCGTGGACACCGTCTCATCCAGGTTGTAGTCTGCGGGACTCACGCACGCCACCATGAGAGTTAACGAGTTACCCCCTAGACTGTCTGTGGGGTGGAGATTACTTTAACTTAACACCAATCATCTATTTATTAATAATAGTGTCCCCGTTGACGCGTTAACAACGCGTTGTCTTTAGGTAATGTCACTTTATATAATCATGGATGTCAAATCATGGTAGTGTGTGTAATATTTATTTTGTTAATTTAATATACTTTTTATGCATTATTTTCAAAAATGTTAGAATTCTCCATTGCTTCTCTATACAAACTATAATTGTGGCTAATTTCATGCTCCTCCGTCCGCGTAATTTTCGTAAAAAGGGGTCCTTTAGATTAATATAATTATTAATACTTGAAGGAAAAACTTTTTACTTGTTTTCACAGAAATTGTGCGAACGGAAGAGTATGAAATACGGAGAAACATAGAAAGCCAATATTTTTCATATATTACAAATGCATAATAATACATTAGAAATACATAAAATTAATAAAATAAATATTTACACAGGTTACTATTCGTTCCACACACATATTGCTAAGGCAACGCGTTGTTTACGCGTCATCAGTCGTCTTTAATAACATATAAGAGGTAAACTGTTAACATCTTTGTTTAGTAAATAAGTAAGTATTTTTTTCTAGAATATGTTACTAATTTATATATTAATACCTGAAGGAAAGCTTTCGACTCCTTTTTACCATAAAATATGCGAAAGCTGCCCAAAATTTGACATAATTAGTATATATAGATGTAAGTATATAAAAGAAAAAAGCAGAAAATCTATATTTTATATTCAGTCATTTTTTTACGTTAATGTACTGGAAATTAGAACACAAAAAATAAATATTACCCACATATGGTAGATACGTTTGACAAAAGCCTACATAATAAGAAACACGACAATTATTTTTGTATAATTAAAAAAAAATGATAAAGTATGAAAATATGTAAAAAAAAAGAACAAAAAGCCAAACGTCACGCGGTGTTCCCAGGCGGTCACCCATCCAAGTACTAACCGCGCCCGATGTTGCTTAACTTCGGTGATCGGACGAGAACCGGTGTATTCAACGTGGTATGGACGTTGGCAACAGCACGAATTAAAATATTGTACTTAATACTTGCACTGGTATAATATATCAAGAACTATACATATAATTTAACAGATATCAGTCAACCCCAAAAAAAGTTAAGACAGCAAATATAAGTATATAAAAAAAAAAAATCTCCTGACAATATCGAACACATAAGATTTATCCATTTGCTGCAGTCTTTCGGAAGTTATGTGAAAACAGATATTTCTTTGATTCATTTTTATTATTTCTTTATGTGCTATATTTATATTATTTATATTATTATTATTTATATTATTTCTTTATACACATGCTTAGGATAAGGAAAATAATTATTTTATATAAAACTTTTATATGTAGTAGGATTTGAATTCATATCTCTTGTAATCTAAATCATCTTGCTTAATGATTATTTTTAAAATGTTTATGTCTATGTATATACAACAGCAAGTTTAACAAGTGTGTATAAGAAAGTGAAGCTCATGGATGAATTCTAAGAGGTGCAGGTTCAAATTCTGCCATATTTTTGTTTATCTTAAGTACATAATTTAATACATACCTAATTTAGTGGAGTCCCCATCAGATCCTGAGTAATTGGTCCCCATTGTGTAGGTTTTGCCAGAGCCAGTCTGGCCATACGCTAATATTGTTACATTGTATCCTGTAAAATTATTTTATATTTATAAATATGTCACATCTATATGCATTTATATAGATGTATGTACAATTACAATTGAATATAAGCTTGCATATCACATATAAATTCTAAATTGAAAGATTAACATTGAAACCACAATAAGCTCAATTGTGACACAGTATAATGTGACAATGAATGAGTTCACTAGCCCACAGGCCTCAATGCACTTACAATGACTTTAAAGTATTCAATGAGCAAATGTTTATGTATTAGAAGCAAATATTCACTCACTCACTAAAGCAATAAACATTATATTTCATACCTTGGAAAAGTTTCCCAATTAGTCCTTTAACTGCAGTATCATAAAATTCCTGTTGATTAATATGTTGAGGGAACACATAGTTGTAAGTGAATGCCAAATCTTTTATTTGCACTTGGGATTCTCCAGCCACCACGTCTATACATTCGTCACAGCCTCTTTCGATTTCAGTTCGCATTAAAGGCCTTATTCTAAGGGCGACTTGCACCGTGTCAATAGTACCTTTATTGGTTTCCCCTTCCACCATTTTGAATGATTTTGTCAATTTATCGTAAAAGCCTTAATGTTATTAATAAGTTTTATTTTTCACGTCCAAGTCATGACCGTTAATATGGGTACTGACAGCTTTTGTTTTTAAGTGACCTGTTTTATAAGCAGCCAGTTATAACTTAAATAAAAACATGTGTTTAAGTTAAAATGCGATAACAAAACAAATAAGCTTTTAATAAAACACTTAATATGCAATTCACACGATCAAGTGATTCCAAATAAACATATTAGTAATAATAAAAATCACGTAACGGTTTATTTACCTTCAATTATGTGAGGATAACAAAATGCTTATAGCAATGTTATTAAGCTGAATATTACTGAATATTGAAAATGTAATTTTAGGATTAATTTTCACGAAGGAAGCTCACTTCTTACATTCCGACGATAAAACTTTCAAAATTAATAAGAACAACGGTTGGATAAGTTCCAGTGAAACATTCAAATTTAGTGTCGCCATTTACGATAAAAAAATTATAAAAATTTTGCTTACTTGTAATACTGTAGGTACAAGGATGATTTACTTTTACTCATTTGCTTTTAAATATTTTGATTTTATATTGCAAATTTATCAGATTATGCCCGTATTACGAAGAAGAAATATAAATAGTCATCTGAAGTACAAGCACAGTGTCTTATTACACTTACTTACAAAGAATTATGAAAATATACATTTTTATGGTTTTAATGATAATTAAATTTAAAATATTTAATTAAGATTGTTGTTCTATTTTTTTAAAAAAATGAACTGACCATTGACATATTGATAATTTTTAAGCTATTTTTAAATGTCTATGACTCTGTAGTTTATAATCTGTGCACTGCTTGTTGTCAAACGTTGGTAAAAAGGAGCGAAAATCACCAAAAACACAAGTCTCAAAATAAATAATTATATCTATATAAGTAACTTTTCATGTGCATTAGAATGTTATCCAGTGTTAGTTATTATTAAGGATAATTTATGTTAACATTGTATAAATTTACGTCATGCCACCGAAAATGCGAGGAACGAGAACTACAAAAGCATTAAAAGAAAATGAATGTGTTTTGAAAACTAAAACGACAAAAGGTACTTCTAACAATTCCAAACCTATAAGAAAAGCATTAGCTGATAAAACAAATTCAGCGTCAGATGACAACACTTCTATACTTATTGAGAGTACCACAAATAAAGATTTATTGACTAAATCTAAAAATTTATGTGAAAATAATAATTTAAGACCACGTCGTATCAAAAAACTTCCTAACCGTTACAATGAGGTTATTAAACCCGCAACTTTATCTCATACAAAGGAAAATCCTGCTACGCCAAAAAAAGTTACAAAATCTGCAAAAAATATAACTTCTGGTGCTGAAAGAAGAAAAGAGCCTATGCTTGCTCTAACTCCATTAAACTTACCTGTCTGTAATTTAAATAACAGCTTACTAAAAAGTCGTCCTAAACGAATTTGTAAGTTACCCAGTAAATTTGATGATCATTCTATTAGTCCAAATAAATTTATACCTTTACAACCTATTAATGCTAGCACTCCCTTAGCAAGCAAAGTTAAAACAATAAATAAAGAAATTGTTAAAAGATCACAAATAGTCAATACAAAAAAGAGGCGTAAATCAGGGTTTCAAAAAACATTACAATCTTCTGGACCACTCTCTACGCAAAGTACAATAAAAGAATATTTTAGTCAAACACCTTCAGATACAAATAATAATGCTAAGCAAAACAAGAACAAAACCAAGGCATTGCCTAGAAAATCACCTGTTTTAAAGAATAATATAAACATATTAAGAAAAGATACATCTGATAAAGAAAAATCTATTAAAAGAAATTCCAGTAAAGTTGATGTTTACGAATTTACTTATGATCCCAATGAAGAACCGCCTCCTAAGAAAAAAAAGAAGAGGATTGTGAAGAAACCAACTAAACCTAAAACTGTTACTGTAAAGAGTAACTATGACAGGAATTTGGCTAAAGCCTTAGCTGCATTAAAGCGAACAGTTGCCACAAAATCTTCACCACCGCCTAAAATTCAGAAGAATAAACCAGCTGTAAAGGAAAAAGTAGTGCAAAATAATGTCACTAATTCCAATCAGAAACAAAATGAAAGCATTTTTCCTGAAATGAATTACAATTCTGTAAGAGTAGAGGACATAGCTATGGATATGCAACCAGAAGATGATCATATTGACTATTCACCAGTTAACTCTCCAAGCAGACCTAAAACTCCAGTCAATCCAAGTGTAGAAAAACCACTTGAACATCCAAATCTTCAAGATATCAGTTTCTTTGATGAACAACCTGCTGCTAGTAGTAGTATGAATACATCAACCAGGCATCCCTTAGCTAGCCCTTGGAGGGTTGAATTTGGCAGCCTGCCTATTAAGTGGCAGGTAAATACTTACGTTAAACCTAATATGACTCCTGCATTTGAAAGTTCTTTTATTAATTTTAATGACAGCAGAAAAAAACATGTATATACAAATATAGTGCCAGATGCTAATGATTCTCTACCTCAAATAGTTGAAAGCCCTAATTTAAAACAGACTAGTATAATTTCTTTCATAAAAGAAGTAGTAGAAAGAAGTGCTAACAAGAAAAAAAAAGTTAAAACTACACCAGTAAAAGCAAATTCTTTGTTTGAGGACACAAATACAACAATTGTGACAGAAAATTTACCGAAACAACAAAATGAAAAATCTAATGAAAAGATAACTCCTATTAAGAGTGTGTTAGTTGAAAATAATAGTAATAACACAAGTTCAGGAACAGACAATGAAAATACACCCAATGATTCTGGTGAACAAAATGATAAGTCTGGTGAAAATAATACATATTTTGGTTTTGATGATACTGAAGATCAAGAAAATATTTCACCTAAGAAGAAAAAGAAAGCTAGATCACTAAGAGCTAAAACTAGAGGTATATTGCAAGAATTGAATAGACAAAAGGGTCCAATGCGTGCAGTTATACCAGTCATTGCAAAATCAAAACCAATTAGTAATTCCGATGGAGTAAACAAAGTACTTGGTGAAATGAAGTCGGCCACAGAACCTCCAGTTTTTCCAGAAGTTGTTATCAATAGTAATACTGAAATCACTGTGGCTGAACCCACTTTTCCAGAAAATGTGGATAATGATGATTCCCAATCATTTCATTTGTTTGAAGATATAGATGTAGTACATCATCAAAAGGTAATTTAACATATTATTTAAAAAAAAGGTGTAAGATTAACTAATAAAATAGATTCAAATATTTATTTGGAATGTTGTGGTGAAATGAGACATGTTGCTGTAAACATGAATGTTGTGGGTTTGGTTCCAACTCAGGAGTGATTTTATTAAATTTATTTAATTACTGCTCTGTCTCTCTAAACATAAAGATCTCTAAACATGATGAGAATGGAATTTGGATGGAAATGACTAGGTTCTCACTACGTATGGCTGAGAAACATGACTTTGCATACTTATAAAGATATAAATTATAATTATATATAAATTATTATTTTTAAAAACTATAACTAATATTTATCTTAATTAAATAATGTTTGTTAGGTGGTTATCCCTACTAATGACGCTTTTTAAAAAAAATATTTTGAATTTCAGCCAATCCGTAAAAGCTATGGTAAACCTAAGAGGGTGGCATTCCGCAAAAATTCGATGGACAGTGACACAAGCCCATTGAGTGATGGTGATCGGGCTTCAAGTGATGAAGATTTAGATGATTTATCATTTAAATTGCCTATGGAAAAACCTAAAAAGGTTATTAAGAAAAAGAAAACTAAAAAGCAACTGTTGTCTAAGAAAGAGGTATGGTTTTTTTTTTAAATTTTAATTCATCACATGTTTTTTTAAAATTTTAACATTATCGAGAAGGATAAGAGCTTGTAGCTTGGTCATATTATATTTTCCACATTCTATTCTTTAGTTTCTACTGTCTTATAGAGGAGTAGAACATTGTGGCATATTCGAAAAAGGTTTAACATTAAATTAAATTGTTTATGGGTTTGATTCCCACTCAGGGGAATGTTTATTTTTAAATTATTTTCATTTCTTCACTCTGGTAATAAAGCTTGGTGTTAAATTCTGTTACTTAGCACTACAACAAGCTATGAACAGAGCGTTTTTGATTTGATGATTAGAAGTAAAATTAAGCTTCTTAAATTTTATTTAATGCCTGTCGTGGCGCAGAGGCACAAGGGTGCGTCTGTAAACGTGACAGGTTGTGGGTTCGATTCCCACTCTAGGAAATGTAAAATTTAGTATTTTCATTTCCTGGGTTTGGTAACAATGCAAAGCGCGGCGTTGAGTTCCGTCACTTAGCACGCAATGCCTCAATTCGGTGGAAAATGGGGAATGGAGTGTCTTAAGACTAGGTTCTCAGATTCCCTCTGCCTACCCTGATATGCGGGATAGAGTGTGAAGCTAAAAAAAATATTATATAGTCACGGTTGGATCTAGTGTAAGTTTATTAAAAATTATTTAATTTCTGTTTTCAGGAAAAGGAAGTGGAAGCTTGGGCCGCAGGCTTTAATTCCATGTGTGAAGATATTGAAGAGTTTGACCTGGTTGTTGAATGAGAATTCTAATAATTTATTTAATTTAAGCTTTTTTTAACAAACTTTTTAGTTTATTTTAACAGAACAAGAGAAAAGTGCAATTACTCAAAAAATTGGTTTGTCTTGTGTATTTAAAAAATTTACTGGTTACTAACATGGTTGAGGACTTAAATCTTATTTTAATAATTATTTATATTTAAAATATAAATTATAGGCTTTTTTAAGATCATTTCTATAATAAAAGGATTATTGATGTTCTCTATATACATAAAAAATCTTGTCTATGTAATGGAGATAATTACTAATTTACAATGCAAATGGGACCAAGTTTTATATATTCGAGTTTCCTTTAATTTATTTTAAAATCATGAGCGCCATTAAATGTAAGGTTCAGTAATAATTATATGTAAAATTTTAAATTTTCAGTTTTAATCATGACTAAGTAATAACGGGTGTATTTTTTTGATCTATTTTAGTTTATTTGGTGAGATGCCGGAGAACGTTTCACTTATTGAAAATCTCATAATGCATGACAATTATAATTTAAATTACTATTTTAACAATTTAATTTTGACATATTTTGTAAGTTAAAGTGAAGTTTTATTTTTAGGACAGATAATACAAACGTTTTGTATTTAATATTAGAATATATATTTTTTTTTGGTGGTAGGAGGTTCGTCCTCCGTCTGGCTCGCGACCACTATCATGTCAAAGACGAACCGCCAAATATCTTATGATGTGTTCCGGTTCGATGGCATGTAAGCCAGGTTTTCCCCTCTCCCACCTATCCTTTCCCCAAAATGTGGTGGTTCCGATAGCGGACTACTACATTGTCCTCCCCTTCCATCTATATCCTCTAGGTTGGCAACGCATACAACATCTCTGGTGTTGTAGAGGTTCATGGGCGAAGGTAACCACTTACCATCAGGTGGTCCTTCTGCTCGTTTGCCATCCTTTATCCATAAAAAAAAAAAAAATCATATAATGTAAGTTTATTTTTTAATAAAAGTATTTGATTATAACACAATGTGGTTACTTATTTCTTCCTATATTTTTTCTTTATTTAATAATATATTGAAGCTTTTAATTTTTTTTTTTCATAAATACTCAATATTTTAAGATTTTTGCTGTAATGTTATCGATTTATATAATTTTCTATTAGATTTGGATGATTTTTTTTTACATGTTTTTAAAGGCAGATTTGTTTATTATATCAAATAAATAAAAAGAAAAAGTCATTGAGCTTTCTATATGACAAGACAAATATAAATCTTATAATACACTAATTTCTGAAAATGGGTGTTTATTAACGTCTGTCGTGGCGCAGAGGCACAAGCGTGCGACTATAAACGCGACAGGTTGTGGGTTCGAGTTCCACTCGAGGAAATGTTAATATTTTCATTTCCTGCGTTTGGTAACAAGGCAAAGCGCGGCGTTGAGTTCCGCCACTCAGCACGCAACGCCTCAATTCCGCGGAAAGTAAACGAAGAACGAAGTAGTTGAAAGAAAACGAAGTGTCTTAACACTAGGTTCTTTTTTTTTTTTTTTTTGACTGTGTAGTATGTTGTTGGCCCTATTGGCCTCGACAGCGGCACCGGGTTTTGTGGGGGGCCGAGCTTGAAGAGCTCTGACCCTGGCTTGGCCTGGAGGAGGACCATCAACTTAGAACTGCAGTGTCACAGGGGCGCCTCCTGCGAGGCCGAACCTCGGCTTGCGAACACTGCTTGTAGTGGGGGACTTTGCTTTCGCTCGGCCCGAGCTTAAGCCTACTGGGTAGGGCGTTTGATGCCCCGTTGGATTTTAGTGGCTTGACCCGGTCGCACCGAGGCGTGATCGAGCCGTAGAAAAGTAAGGACCTCGTCTCCACCGGCGGGGACGATGTTTGTGTCGTGTGCGTCTGCGAGTGTGTTGGATCCTACCAGTATGTTGCGGATCGGCCGCGAGAGTAATGGCGTCAGCTCCTTCTGTACTAGGTTCTCAGATTCCCTCTGCCTTATATAAGCGGGAGACCCTGCTATAAGCGGGATACAGCGTGAAGTTTAAAAAATCGGAATTGGCATTTTTTTATCTCCAACTCACAAAAGGAGGCATGACTGGTGATAGCAATAAAATTTTTAATCGATTTCAAAATAAAGAGGTTCGACTGTATTTTTTAATTTGTGTTACCGCATCACTTTTTTCTGTGTGAACCCATTTTGACGATCCTTTTATAGAATATAGATATGATGGCTAGTTTTTCTGAGGTCCAATTTAAATTTAGTTCAGACCTGATGAATAGTTTTTGAGATATTCGTAATAATTTTACATTTTAGAATATTTTATTTGAATCCAGCTTTTTTTTTGTAAAAATTTAACTAATTATTAACAAAGTCTTGAATTGAATTTATTGTATACACTATTTATTTAGCGCGAGTACTTGAGTAGGTATTCTTGTGGCTGTTAGTCGCTGTTGCCGTATACACAACATAGATGGCGTATTATATGGGACGACGAAAACCGCCCATTTAAGTGCTCCAATCTGTACCCTGCACGGATTGGCATAAAATGGTGTACTGTAGGAAAAATCGTATACTCCTACTGTACTGGTAATTTTCTGTAAGTACTCATAGTCCATAGATACTACAATTATATTTTTTAAATGTATAAGCGATGATGGAACTAATATGGACCTAATATTTTTAATTTAACTCAGTTTAATTACAATTTTTATTTTATTATGTCAGTTGTTATATAATTACTATTTATTATTATTATTTTTTTTGTTTTAATTGTTATTATTGCATGTGGTGCTAACCTATAATTAATTGTACAATTGGGTGTTATTTTATGAATTATTGTAAAATATTATAATGTATTAATTGTAACAATTGTTGGCTAGCCTTAATAAATAAATAAATAAATAAATAAATAAATAAATAGATACTTTTAAATAGTTAATCCATGCCATCTATAGGTCTAATCATAGAAACATTTTTAATAGCTTTATCAATCAACCACAGATGTCGTTGGTTATAAGTAAAATTGTTATATTACTATAGATGGAGTTGACGACATCACCATGGACGAAACGCGACACTTGTTAGCCATGTAATATAAATTAGATTCATACTTACGTACGCCTAAGATTTTTGAGTTTTGGGAATCAATTAAAAAAAGAACTTATATTTGCTAATATTTGGTTGTGTATCATATAGTATATATATCTATACGTTATTATAATTAGATACTTCGATAAGTATAGATTTATGTCATAAGAAGAGAAGAGAGGAAACCAAAATATATCGATATATATTACGACAAAATTATACAATTCTTTTATAAATTGTAGGCTATATGGGGTTATTATATAATATACTATCTAGTTATCTATTAGTTTTCGTGTGAAAAAGTAACATATAAAACAATTTTTTTCATTTAAATACACAATAGCGACGAATACACGTAAGATATGTTGTTATGGTACCTACACTCCTACAAATGCAAACAGTAGTAGTTTTTAATTATTAAAAAGATTTTATTCATAAATTTCATTTTCTTTAAATAATTACATAACCTTAGGGACATGATAATCCCTCTTATGTAGGTAAAGTTGTGCTTTTTACAAGCACGCTGTACTATAAACACGTAGAACTCGTCGATTAAGATGGTACTGTAATAAAATATACCTATACGATAGTTTTATTAGATGCGACTATGATGCTTTAAAATTGTTTCTTTTCTTTTTTTTAACTTCACGCTGTAACCCGCAAACCTTTAGCAGGGTAGACAAGGGAACCTGAGAACCTAGTGTTGAGACACTCCGTTCACTTACAACAATTTTGTTCCCCACTTTCCGCCGAATTGAGGTATTGCGTGCTGAGTGGCGGAACTCAACGCCGCGCTTTGCCTTATTACCAAACCCAGGAAATGAAAATACTAACATTTCCTGGAGTGGGAATCGAACCCACAACCTGTCGCGTTTAGATAGACGCTACATAGTTTGTTAAATTACTATTTAATATAATTATTACTTTAATGTCATAAAATCTATATGAATTCTGAATTCTTACGTGTTGTTCGGCAAAACGTTATACTTGCAATGTAATGTCAAATACAAGAATCGATCCCACAAACTCCCTGATAAGTCATGCACTTCTTCACTGTGCAACGGTGACGTTTTTATTATTATTTCTTTATTTATTTATTTTTTAACATCACGCAGCATCCCGCATATAGCGGGGTATGCAGAGGGAACCAGAGAACGTAGTGTTAAGACACTCCATTCTCTTTCAACATTTCCGTTCCCCACTAATATATATCGTTATATTTTGGTTTCCTCTCTTCTCTTCTTCTTGTGACATAAATCTATACCATTAATTAAAATAAATATATGAGTTTATAATAAGATACAGTTCTTATTGAAGAAAGAATAACAAAGGTTCTTTTTTTGGAACATGAATTCATAAAAAGCCCTCACATTACTGTATTCTAAATTATTATTTTATACAATATTCTAGTACTTTAAGGATTTTAAAGTAAGCGTATACTTAAATGTTATTTGTTTTTGAAAGTTTATGAGAAAAATAACAGGAAATTCAAAACACAGTCTTACTCTAATAAATACAGACATCAAAAATGTGTATATTTTTAAAATTGCAAGTTCTCAATTTACGATGGCACTTGTCTTTAAAAATATATTTTATCTACTGCTTACCTGCATAGAATTCATGTGACTGTTCTCTACTTTTGCTGGTTTTAAAGACATTGCGTGTGGGGATGAAACCAAATCTAACGATTTATGTCATAAGAAGAAGAGAAGAGAGGTAACCAAAATGTTTTAATTTAGTACAAAGTAGTGGTGCAGTGGGACAACGAATAACTGTAAACTGTTTCTAGAGTCGATCCTTACTCAAATAATAATTATATACAAAGCATTTTTATTTCCACGCTTTGGTGAGGCAAATGGCGGCGACCTCCACCACTCGACAGGAAATGTCTCGATTTAGGGTAAAAAATGAAGAACGTAGTGTCTTGGCACTACGTTCTCTCCGAATACCCTATTATTAGGTAAACAGCGTGAAGTTGTATATAAATATTTTTTTACCTGATCTCTGACGATCCTATACTGTCAGTACAGTATGGTCCTTTAAATTGTGCGATGCTCACCGTTCATGACGATCGGCCAAGGACTCAAGCGGCCTGTATTTCCCGCATCCTGCGACTTCCGGTGACATTGACCAGATCATCGGCAGACCTAGTACGAGGCCGAGCACTGACATGCTCGGTAGAGTGAAACAACCATTATTCACTGGAAAGAGACTTCAAATTGTACCGCGCCATCGAAAAACTTTCATTTACTTATAAAACGTACACTTATTATTATTATTTTATTCTTTATTACACCAACAACGAATTATAACAAAAAAGAAACAAAAAGAAAAACAAAAGAAGTGAGTAAAATTTTGGTGTAAAGGCGGCCTTATCACCACAGGTGATCTCTTCCAGGCAACCCCTACCAAAAAAAGGAACAAAATATGCAAAGATATAGATAGTTTGGAGTACAAATGATATGAATATTTTCTTAATGTAAGAAACTTGCTTAAAAATTTTCAATCTATAAATTACAAATATCTTATGATGTGTTCCGGTTCGATGGCATGTAAGCCAGGTTTTCCCATTCCCACCCATCCTTTCCCCAAAATGTGGTGGTTCCGAGAACGGAATACTACATTGTCCTCCTCTTCCATCTGTATCCTCTAGGTTGGCAACGCATCTACAACATCTCTGGTGTTGTAGATGTTCATGGGCGAAGGTTACCATCAGGTGGTCCTTCTGCTCGTTTGCCATCCGTTATCCATAAAAAAAAAAAAAATACAAGCTTACATAAATAGGTATAAAAATATATAGTAATGAATATATAATTGTATAAAGCAATATAAAAAAAAATAAACCTAATGAAATTTATAAAGTATTTTAATATTATCCTGGTCGTCCTGGCAAAGATGTGATGATCATGCTATGAAAGTAGTTTATTGTCATAGTATAGAAGTAAACTGGACGGCAAGAAGTGGGTGGATTGATAGATAAATACAGGTCAAGCTAATAAAACGTTTTAATAAAGGGAATCCTGGATGTGCAAGCTGAGACGACTTGTATTTATGTAATATTTATTTATACATCAACCGATACACAGAGAGCGATATCCCGTTTGTGGAATATTTTTTTATCTTAAGGAAACATTTATGTGTACTTAAAGGATTGGAACGACGCGTGGGATGACCTTAGGTTCTATTGGAGCCTAAAATGATATTCTGTTAAAACTTGATATTTGAGTTAGGGTTATGATTATAGAGGATTCTTTTTCTGAAAGTTTGTTTAAAAATATATTTATAAATTTGAGAAATTCTGACTTTCTAAGATTGTTAGCAATGAAAGTGTCTAAGATTGTTATTGGAAGTAAATAAAGTCTTTACATAATGAATCCTTTGAATAATGACAAAATAATAACAATAAGACCTTTGAATAGTGACAAAGCGCCTGTCGTGGCGCAGAGGCACAAGCGTGCGACTGGAAACGCGACAGGTTGTGGGTTCGATTTCCTCTTCAGGAAATGGAATTTTTCATTTCCTGAGTTCGGTAAAAACGCATAGCGCGGCGTTGTGTTCCACCCCTCAGCACGCAATGCCTCAATCAGGCGGAAAGTGTGGAACGGATTTGTTGAAAGAGGCCGGAGTGTCTTTACACTAGGTTCTCAGGTTCCCTCTGCCTACCCTGCTATGTGCTATATGCGGGATTACAGCGTGAAGTTAAAAAAAAAGAATAGTGACAAAATTATACCCTTAGGATCTTTAAATAGCTGTAAAGCATAACTGTAAAGCACAACTATACAGGAGAGCTATTTAAAGGTCCGTGTACGTAGGAGCCGTTAATATGAACCCACGCCTAATGAATTTAAAGTTGTAGCGCTGTAGTCCATCAAGCTATATATTTCTTATAAGACTACGTTTTTAAATATTTTTCTTATCTTAAGTGTGTGAATAACACTTTAAATGATAAGAAATGGTTGTTTAGGTCAGTAATTGCATTGGCAGGAAAAGAGCAAATACCAAACAATATAATACATATTTTATATATAATAATTTTATGGAAAAATTGTGTTTCCATATAAACGAAAAGCTTAAAGATACCTATATACTGATACCTAAGAAGAAGGTTATCTAGTACATAATTTTTGTGAAAACTAATATCTCATAAGAATCCAAGATATAGAGTTCTTTCTTTGACCACCAATAAGCATGGATGATTCCTATAAGTGAACTGGGAAATCTAATATGTGTTAATAAAATCTAAATTGCATTATATCGTATTATATCGTAAGTATATTACATTCAGAAAGAATTAGAAATGACTTATGATTATACTAAAGTGAATCAGGATTTTTTTCCTTGTCGGTTAAAGATTAATCCATTCACCAAAGTAAGTATCCCACTTGGTCCTAATGTGATGCCTGACGATATTAAAATGATTGCTCTTCGGCAAATATGGCGGGCCGCTGAATTATAGCGGAAGCAAATATTACCCTCGCAAACATTCGTCCCGGGAGAGCGAGCTAGTTCGCGCACTCAAAATTAAAAGCACACAATGAAAATACTGTACGAAAGCCCCTACTCCGATACCTATGTCGCGAAAAGTAAGTGCCTACTCCAAGCTTCGCTCTTAACGCGGTGCTATTGTTGTCAATGAAAATAGTCGCTCAAGTGTTTTTTTGTTTATGGACTCTTCGATGTTGCCACTCGAAAACAAATAGCGGTAACGAGCAATACGCCCTAACAAGCTGCTACAGCTTTTCACTATCCACTGGCCATTATTGTTTGTTATTGTTTTAGGTTCGGCTAATTGCTGGATTTTTGTCTTATGTTAATTGTTTATTTGTTTAGGGAA
Organism: Philaethria dido; assembly: GCA_033558755.1. Lineage (NCBI taxonomy): Eukaryota > Metazoa > Arthropoda > Insecta > Lepidoptera > Nymphalidae > Philaethria > Philaethria dido. Next base: position 27,373 of record JAKGSA010000495.1, read on the forward strand.
TGCATGGCAAAGTATCAAAAACAAAGATTTAAAAGTGATTTCAAAATTAGTCTTCGACACAATGTTTAAGTTAATAATCAACTGCCATTTGTTTAGGTAACAATATGCTATGTATACGTTTATATTGTAAAAAGTTATAAATTTTCAAAAGTTATTATTTTGTTAGGGAATAACCAAAAGTCCCGATAACCTCCTTCCTCGAAAACAAATGTAAGTTCAACTTAATAAATCGACAATCGGACTGTTTTAGTCATTTAATTAAAGGGTGACCGCGCTCCAGGTTAGTCGGGTCGGGAATATTAACCGCAATTCTCGGTCAACATTCACAAAATTGACACGTCAAATATTTGTAACTTCGTCCTGGGACCACGTTAGACGGCAAACAGAATCGTGTCTGGTCCTCCCTTAATTTCCGATGTTTCTACACCGGTCGGACTCGATTCCAATAGCGTTTCTAATATATTGGTTCTAGGTCTAAATTTGTGTGCTGACCGACGGGCGACACAGCCGCTTGTCAAAACAAAATGGCGCTGACTATGTTTGAATTGGGCCGTATCAGTCGCGAGCGGAGATTCATTTTGTCGCCTTGCTTAAGATCGTAGTAGTGTTTCCTACATATTGTCTCAGTACACACGGTGAGTGTGTGCCAGCGTGTCGGGCTTGCATTTAAAGCTAGCTACAAATTTGTTGTTTCAGTACAAATACAATGATGATATTGTTTGCGGTTCGACTTTGCGTTCAATCGAGGAGTTTGTTCGGCTGGCAGGGCAGCGTTCGATGTAGCGAGTCAACACTCGTAAATTGATTAAGAGTATTAAGACGATCGACTCTCTTTCCAAAGCGATCGTAAGCCATTTTTAACATCTGAATCTTCGTTCAGACAAGTTTTCGCACAATACACACAACACAACAATACAGCACTGACGCAATATTTACCCACACAATAAGTAAGATAGAATTTATAAGTAAATAAAAGTCAGCGTAAGCATATATCATATATATTTATTATTGTTTCAATGATATTTTAATATAAAACAAATCAAGTGCTCAATTCAGTGTTTGGTCTCCAAATTTACCTTTTATTAAAAACCACTATATGAGGTGTAAACACAAACTTTCAAAGAGGAGCATACTTGACAAATATTATATTGTAAACTTTACATTGCGATAGTAAATATTAAATAATATGTGTACAGGTAAATAATACTGTCGCTAGCCGGTGCGCGGAGCCTACCTGCCGCTCAGTGTTGCCATTATCATAAACCAAACACGTCAATATTTGCCCACACAAACAAGGGCGTAATTTTTAAATAAATTGTGGCATTTCGCGAAATTGCTTCCGCAAATAGAATTGTGGACGAGTCCGCGTGAATGTGTAATGAAGTTTTCTCGTCTCTTTATTCTGTAATGAGCATTTTATTGGTATAATAAGTGACAGTTTTATATCATTTATTTCATTACACGGGCTGTGCTTTGATTATTAATTTAAATGTGTTATTTGTTAAGATTATTATATTTGTTTTTTCCACTCATTGATAGATGGCGTTAGTACTTGTCATTATAATATATTTCTTGTCTTCTTAATGTTCTCTTACACCTTATGACATCTTTTTATATAGTGCTTAGTTAACACTTTACGTTATAAGTTTCGTATAATATTTTTAGTACAAGCTATCGTAACTACAACGATCATGGAATTGCACGTAATTTAATGTCTGATTAGGCTTTTTATTAGATAGTCCCATAGTCGTTCTATAGGCCAATAATAGATTACTTTTGATTTCCTCCTATTTAAAGTTAAGTAGAAAACAGAGTTTTTTTACACTACGTTCCCTCTTTCAATGATGCTAAATGCAAGATTTGCATGAGAATAAAAAACAATGAAATATTTTTTTAAAGATTAAGTTTTAAATTAACTATGTGTTTAAAACTAACTATATAGCTAATATTTATAAATGACGTAAGAAGAGTTTTGTATACGTAGATGCCAAAAGCTAACAATATAACTTCTGATATCTATACTTACAAAGACTACGCAATAACATAATTGGCGCTTATTTATATAATAATAATTTCATTTTATATAATCTGTTCCGCCGCCATCTTGCTGAATTTTCCGCGCTCAAGGAAGATAATCCCGCGATTGGCTACACCGACGGGGAGGATATCTTGTTACATGCGGGTCCGACTCGCCTGGAATTTAATAGAAGTCAGACGTTCTGTTACAGTGAGTATGTTTCCATTGTATAATTAAATGTATATATATAATAATAAGATTTCATGACGACATTGTTGCGCTGCTTGAAGATGCTTGACTTGACTTTGGCTGTGAGTTCAATCCTGATGTTAATATTAGGAATAATTTCCTTTTATTGGCTTAATTTCATACATTGATTGTATTTAAACATTTTGATATTTTAATCAGTCATATTTGTAGAGCTTGAGCTAATCTTACACCATTATTGAAAGGACTTTCAAAATTCTTGCTTATTTTTTTACAAAAAAGACGGGCGATTGTTTCGTTTTGCTTAGATATAGTCATGGTTAATCAAAATTCAGCGTTCGTAGTTTTTTCTCAATACAAAAAAAAATATTGTAATAAAAGCTCTTAAAATAATGAATATAATATCATTTCAATATAGTTAAGCGGTCCGGTCAGTCTTAATTGTAGTCTAATCTTCATCGGTCATTCTTGATGAATATTGATGTTTAAATCCACACGAATGCTGTGCACATGAACATTTCATACACATATAAAATCTGTAATGGATGTCTCTATTTTCTTCGTTTTACATGTTGTGTGCCGCAACATGAAATACCGCGAGAAATTATTGAATCCCCCTTTTGTCTAACTAGGCCTCTTCAGCCTAAAGCTGTCCTTTAAATAAAATTGTTTTACAATTGAGATTTGAATCTAGAAACGATAGCTCTTTGACATATTCTACCCTAGCAACAACTACCCAACCTATTTTTTTTATTATAATACAAATTATGCTTACATTACATCACAAATACAAAACATTGGAAAAGAAAGGAGTCTTTCATTTCAAATTTTAAAAATACATTTTCGCATTCATTGCTTTGACAACTCATGCATATTTTATAGAATTATTATTTCATGGCCAATTCCGCGATCCATACTAGTATATTTATAAAGCATACTGCGACCCGATACGCTTATCGAGGTGGGGCGCACGGCAGATGCGTCGTCGCATATTTACTTAGGCGTCCCATTTTACTGCATGCACGTCTGGGGGAAGCTTGATAACTTGATACTTACTTATTGTATAGATTAAATATGAAAAAAAAACCTTTTTTTATGTTCAATTTTCAACCATCAACCTAGATGTAGTATGAGATGAGGCGGTGGGAACACTAAGATGGCTATTGATTCGTTGAGCTATCCTATCTATCTTTAGCTTATATTAGTGTAAAGATGGTAGGGAATTCCAGAACAATTTTTCCATTCAAATCATGTCACTGTATAGTTGTGTCATGTCTTTCTGGAAGTGATGTTTGTGAATTCAATTCCTACCTGTATTTATTTATTCCTTGAATGTTTTCATTTAGGATCGTCTACAGAAGAATATTATAACATATTTAAATTACGTCGAGTTGACATTGACTATTTTTTAAATCGCACTATATAGTCGAATTACAGTAGGTAGTTATTAATTATATGTTCATTGTAATATCGATAACGATCAGAAATGTCGAATTTTCATTAATAGAAAAATTAGACACAATGAAAAATGTCAAAAATATAGATTAGTTAAATAGATACTTGTTACTATTTCACGCAAAAAGCACGAAAGGCATCAAAATTAAATTTTACAATAATATAACTTTAGAATAACATATAGACTGCAATTTATAAAGATTTTTTATGATTTAGCAAATGTAACTATAAGTATCTATTACTTACCTAACTTCACGATTATCCCTAGCGGGGTAGTCAGAGAGAACGGAGCGCCAAACGCTACGGTCCCTGCATACCTCTTTCGCCTCGTCCACAGTCATTAACCTCTTCATGCATGCCCTCCGAGAGTCTCCAGCATGCTTTTACGTGACTTTCCTCAGTATCATTGTTTCTGTGTTCTCGAAAGGTCAGCTTAAAGGTGCTCCCCCTGCCTCTCTTACCGCTCACCTATCACAGTATCTATTTATTTATAAATTTAATATACCAGAATATTTACCCCATTCCTGCTGATCAAGGAACATAATTTATTATCCGAACAGGTAATAGTGTTAGTTTTAACTACATCCAAACTTCCTAAGCTCACGCAATACGTAGCTGAAGTTTAAGCGGGCGAATGTAGAATTTATGTAAAACAAGCCGACGGTGTTACAGAAGCAACCGCTGCTTTAATACTTAGTAACTGTTGCTCGCTAAGTAGATTAAGCACACTACTATAATGATACTAACTTACTTATATTAGGATATTGAAGCCCCTTTTTACTATATGTATAATGCTGAGTTTTAACAAAGAAAGAAAAGCGACTTCGACAATGCACTAAAAGTACAATTATTACGAACTAACTCTCAAACTATTCAAGTCAGTCCTAACTAAATTTAAAATATGACCATAATAGACACAGATTTATCATATAGAAAATAATAATCAAAAAATTGGAGTTAAATAAAGTTTAGGAGCACCGAAAAAATACAATCGAATTGAGATGCTACTCCTTTTTCCCAATATAAGTTAAAGATAGAAATACATATAAATATATATATATTTTTCTTCACGCTGTATCCCTGCATATATAGCAAAGGAGTAGGCAGAGGGACCTGAGAACCTAATTGGTGAACCTCCATTCTCTTTCAACAAATCCGTTCCCCACTTATGAATTGAGGCATTGCGTGCAGAGGGCGGAACTCAACCTCATTTATATAAATATAGTGTTGATTTCCTTGTAATTTGCAAAAATACGAAGAAATTTTATGATATGACGTTTAAGTAGCTTTTGTTTAGATATAAATGGCGTATCTGATTCGCTGATAATTTATTATAAGTATGCCTTATCTATGATAGTGTAATGTGATTTAAATGAGCAGAGTAAAATGTTTTATGTACATACATCTCTCATATTTTAGATAAAAAAAGAGGCAAATTAATGAAAAAATACTCTTTTCATTACATACATACATAGCTTCACGCTGTATCCCGCATATAGCAGGGTCGGCAGAGGGAACCTAGTTTTAAGACACTCAGTTCCCCACTTTCCGCCGAATTGAGGCATTGCGTGTTGAGTGGCGGAACCCAACTCTTTTCATTTTGAGTCATTAATATATTATTAAATAACCGCCCTAATGTTTGAATCATGATGTGCAGTGACGAATTCCAATTGTACTACGAAAGCGTTTTTGTAACTTTGTTGTTATTTTTATTTCAAAAATATGTTTTTCCAATAAGTTTATAGCAGAGGTTGTGTTAATAATATAGATTTTACACCATAAGTAAACAAAAAAATATTTTTCAAAAATTTTGTTTTTGATAGAAAAACTGGAATAATTCAAGTAAATAAAAATCATATTTTTTACAACTTGGTTTATACACAGTCTTTTAGCTCAAATCCTTTTTATACTGTACCAATAATATCTACTAATATTAGTGTTTCACAAGGTAATCTATGCTAATGTATATAAAAAGTCCTTGAAAGCCTTAAAATTTGAGAAACTGTACTTGGAATTTTTTTTTTTTTTTTATGGATAACGGATGGCAAACGAGCAGAAGGACCACCTGATGGCGTGGTTACCCCTGCCCATGAACATCTTACACCACCAGAGATGTTGTAGATGCGTTGCCAACCTAGAGGATAGAGACGGAAGGGGAGGATAATGTAGTAGTCCATATCGGAACCACCACATTTCTGGGAAAGAATGTGGGTGGAAAGGGGGGAAACCTGGCTTTACATGCCATCGAACCGGAATCACAAGATATTTGGCGGTTCGTCTTTGACATGATAGTGGTCGCGAGCCAGACGGAGGACGAACCTCCTACCACCAAACAAGAAGATTTAACATTAAGACTGTCTTCTACGGCTTATAAATAATAAGAAAGTATATGTATATAGGCAGGTATCAATGGAACGATGCTTCATCATTAAATTTCTGCCCTCACCCTGGCCGAGCGTTCCCACCGGCGTGGCGATAAAGCCCATAAATAAAGCTGGCAAACAAAGTGCGCAAACACCATAAAACACGGAATGATTGCAATTAAAAACGCATCGCGGTCACGTGGCCGACGCCATCTTGCTTGTGACTAATGTTTGTTCATTATATACCTATAGGTTAGAATTTAGGACTTTTAATTACTTAACCATACCTTACATCTATATATAAAATAATATCAATTTGTAATTAAGTTTCGGAATCGTTAATTAAACTCAAAGTAGTATCCAAAATACAAAAACTGTCAAAGCTAAGAGTCCACTGAGCCATCAGCATAATAAAGTCTCAATGGGATAAGGAAATACTCATAATTTGTGAAATTTATAATTTATATTTAATGATGAATCTGGTTTCATTGTGGAAATGGTTACTTAATGACGTTTCAAGTAATAAAACAAAATATAATGTTGAGCTTACTTTTTATTGCAGAACCATACCTTGCCAAAATGAATAGGAATAATAGAGATTTAATGTATGAGATAGGTTACAAGTCAGGAAATAATACCATAACTTCTTACTTTTCCTCCCTGTGTAAAGGAACAGATCAATCACCAGTAACAGCGATTCTTTTTTATTTATTTATTGCACAAAAAATACAAAATTCATGAATGCATTTTTAAGTATACATGGTATACTTAAAAAAATGTGTAATGGCATTATCGCTATAAGCAACTCCTTCCAGGCTTCTTCCAGGCTACGATGGCTGTGAGTTTGATTGCTAATCGTTGGCATAGAAACACCATCTTTTGAGAGTGATTGTTCACTAAATTTTGTAGGAGTTCTGTGGGCATAAAAATTCAAATAAGAGCCAATCAAAATATATATTTTGATTAGCATTAGCACATATGTGCTGATTTTTAAATATAAGATATTTATGTTTTTGCATGTAGGTAGCAACCTACATGCAAAAACATAAATATCCATAATAATAGTAGGTAGCAACCTACGGTATATATAATAACGATGTAGTAAACAGCGCCCGCTTGTCGGATACGTCGATATCCGAGCTGTTTGCCTCTACTAGTGATTAAAGTAAACAAAACCGAACGCATTCGAATGTTATAGGCAATAGAGATATTTTAAGAATTTTCAGAATTCATTTTTACCTTAATTCCCTATGGTTTCAACCATAACGATTTGCGTGAAATCTATATATATTTAATTCTAATAACAAAGTCTAGTAAAATGTATAAAGAAATTGTGATTACGATTTGCGAAGCATTTTTAATTTTAATAAAACGGTTTTTACGATTGAAAAAATACTGTCGATAAGTAAATTGACTGATATTATATGATATTAAGTTCGCTCTTTGTCCATTTCTTCGTGTACTTGAAAAACATAAAAACCATTTATTACAAAGAAAAAGATTTGTAAAGATATTTTTTACAGGAAACTAAATAGATTTTCTACAAAAATAAAAATAATCAAGGTTAAGCAGGTCCTCCTCAAGGCGTAGATAACAAAATTAAACAATTTTAGTTACATGGCTATTTATATAAGCTATTGGCAACTTATGTAAATCCAAGAGGGATTCAAGAGGGAGGTAAGGGGAGAGGGAGGGATGTATTCCACAACTAGAGCTGAAAAAAAAATCTGTGAACGGATTAGTCAGATAATTAGTTAAAAAATAGTGCAAAAAAATCACGTTTGAATTTCCTGTCTAGGGTTGTTTGACTCGATATCCCATGATAAAAAATAACTGAAAAACATAGAAATCAGAAAGCTTAGTAAGAAGTATTGAATAAAAATATATTAAAAATTCTGTATTCACATCCTATCCAATTTCTTAGTTTGTGTATTTCCTATACCCTAAGGTTGCCTGGAAGAAATCGCTATTTTAGCGATAAGGTCGCCTGTTGTACATCGTTTTCTGTTATTTTAATTTAACTTTAACGTTTGGGTGTGTACAATAAAGAGTTTTTATTATTATTATGTATCTCGTTACAGGTTCTCGGGTTCAAAGGAACCCGGTCCTTTGGAAGGCTTGCGTGGGGTCACAGGTCCAACACGTAGAGGCCCCTTTGAGACAACAATATTTTTTAATCTGACGCATTGACCGGGATCCATCTCTGAGTAACCATAGGCAATTGCTCAGAGATGGTTATTATTATTATTATTATTAAAAATGTTCAAAGAATGTTACTATTTTGAGTTTCCGTTCCCAAAAAACAAACCTCCGCCCAAACAATTAAAACTTTGTAAAGCTCAAATGCACGCTTTACAATAGTCTATTACATATTTATATTCACCCTAGTAATAAGTATTTTTTATTTATGAGGCTGGATTGCCCGCGGTGCTAATATCGGTAAGATGCGGATCATCCCGTGCTTAGGGTCCAAAAGGCCCGGGGCTTTTATGCGCCGTTTCGTACATTTGACGTTTATTAACCGGCATGTTTGCGGAGACTTGATTTTTTTTGTTTTATAATTGTTTTAAATTTAATGGCGCTTTTACTATGTGCTCTTTAGCTGTTGTTTGTTGATTATTTTTTAAATATATCATAAATAGAGCAATGGCTCTTCTATATGGGCGTTGGATGGACACAAAATATCAATACTGAAACAAGGTAAGTCATGATTTATACGAATTCTCAGTTGTACAAATTATTTATGGTGTTGTCTTATAACTTTTTTATAGTATTGGTGTATTTTAAAATAACGACGCATTTCTTTTGACGCTACGTATCGTCTCTTTTAATAAAAAGATTTTTATTTCCAAAATTATTTCATGAAAATTAAACGGACACGTAACATTTCCAGAATTTTACGTGTCCGTTTATTTTGAGTGCCTTTTATTTTAATAAAAGATATTGAGAGAATAGTGATAAGTTTTCATTCTCATATACTTATATTATGAAGTAGGTGGCAGAACGAATACTGAATTATATACCGTTGGACATATACTTCTTACTGTATAGAATTTTGAGCTTTTGTACCCATCGTTTATTTAGCTTCCAGATTTGTTCCAACTAGCTGACAATCGTATGGAGATAAATCCTAGAAATTAAAATATTTTTTTATATGTATATATGTTATGTGAAAAAATAGTTTTACTTAAAAATATACACAAGATATTATGAATATTTAGGCTCATTTTAAAGTTTCCTCAACAGCATTTCCGTTAATATTAAAACGTTATACGCAGAGTTATCGTTTTCTAAGAATTTCTTGCCCAAGACGTTGTATATGGAATATTTTAAGATAGCGCCGAAGTTTGTTCAGGGAGATAAGCAACGTAGCGGATGCCCGCTGTTTACTTATACCATATATGTACATATTAGCTGTATATACCTTCACTTGGTTTTATGTTCTGAACAATGTTCGTTTTTTTTCTCTTGCACGTTAAAAGTTAACGCCAGCCTTAAAGAGGCAAAAATTCATTAGAAAAAATAGTAAGAATATTCCTCATTTGAGATTTGATTAATATTATCTACCATGTATATTAAAAATGAAGTGAAAAATGTCTTTCCGTCTGAATTAGACATTTCACATTGCGTATTGTGTAGCGGAAGTCAACGCCGCGCTTTGTCCGTAATTTGGATAATATTTTTAATTATTTATAAAGAAGTGGCTTAATAAAAAAAAGCCTATCTACCGTCCCAGTTTAGTAAAAAAGTATTGCTTGACGTAATGAGCTAAGATTCGATTCCCATATATGGGAAAGTGTGAGTTACAAATACTTTTTTTGCAATCAAAATAGACAAAGTTCGGCGTTGATATCCGTAGATTACATAATTTTATTAGGAATAAAGTTGGAAATGAGCCAGAACTAACGCTTTTGTTCACGATACAGGAAGTCAAACATATATAATTTATTTTAGTGATTTATATGCACATACGTACCTATATATTTTTCGTACTGAAATGTAAAATTGAGAAAGTCTTCGATATAACTAAATGAATTATGTATGCTGTTCGTAAGCACACACTAAGTGCCACTGTTTTTCCCTTCCCATGGGGCGTGGCAGTACATTCAATATTTATGTAACGTTTCGCGGAATTATGGGCATAAATGTAAACAAAGTAGTAAATATTAAAAAAATGTTTAAACTCCCACAATGTTAACCTAAATACCTTCCGTTGGATTATTTCATACTTAATGTATGTAAAAAATAAAACAGTACAATTTATCACCAGATACATTTAGATTTCTTTCTTTTTCCGTAGTAAAAATAATATTTGCCAAAAGATTGTTGCATGCTACTTCTCTATTTGTTTGTTATGGATTACCATGGCAAGTCAGACGGGCTCATACATAATATTATTTCTAGACACAAGTTTTTAAAATACTACTAATTTTATTTTAAATAAAATAAATAGTAAACGCGTATGTAATTTCCCCTTACATATATACATTCGAACACATAATTAATGTATATAAATTACATATTCCGTTTCAAAAGAGTTACAAAGTGTATCTACAAAACTTCAATAACCATTAAAAGTCGTATAAGAAAAGATAAGTTGATCGGCTGCACCGGCAGACAAGCCTGTGTCAACATCGGAGGAATTAGTCCAAATTATGTGCCCCCCACCCCTCCTACACCAGGCTCCGAATCAATATTTGTTGTCCGCACTCTTCTGCCTTAATACAACACGCACAATATCCACGTACAGAAGACTCAAAGTGAAAATATATTCTAAAATTGTACGTTAAAGTCAAAATTCGCTAAGCAGCAATGTGGCTCGTATGGCCTTGTATCGGCGAGTTCGCCAAGACTCATCCCCGCTGTTGCCTTCTCTTTAAACACAATGTCGTCTCTTTCTAACTGTGTTTTCCGGACAGTCTTGCAGTGTTGAATATATTTCTGGAAATGTTCAAGTTAGTTCTACGACAGCTTTAGTATTAGGAACTTATAAAGCATAATGTATATACACAAATATGAAACTATGAACTATTTCACATTATAGGTGAACTATTTGAAACGAGTTTCAAGAGAAAGGTTAAGTTAGGCTCCAACGTAAAACCACTTAACACACACCCACGTCCATTTACATGTAAGTCACACGTCAATTAATATAAAAACCCGTATCTTGTTGAATATTCATAAAGAACTGCTAATTGCACAAGTCGGCAAATACGAGAGAGCGACGGTTCTAAGGCCCCCACCCTCCCCCTCAAAAGGCCAACCCTGGGGCACACTCGCGCAGGCACGCACACACGCCGGGGAGGCGCGCGCAACCGGGAAAACTACGGCTTTTACGTTCGTATTGTGCATGAGAACGCGATTGAGTGTTGTCAAAAAATTAGAACAAGCTACAGCAAACAAAAAATATTGACTATTTATATTTTTTGTTTGTTTACTTGTCATTCTTTTTAAACTAAACAAATGATGTATAAGTATTAAATAATAAAAAATACTTATTTGATTAATTATTGTAATATATACCGTAGCGTTTGGCGCTCCGTTCTCTCTGACTACCCCGCTAGGGATAAAGCGTGAAGTGAAGTTAAGTAAGTAATATATATAAAAATAAAGGGCCGCTATCTGCCTGCTTCGATATTGTATCTTGCTTCCAACATTTAAAATATCCAGTTAATAGGTTTTTTTTAACAATTCTATTAATCGCCAAAAACTGCACTTAAAAATATCACTTGGCCATGTAACTTCATGTAATAGAACAAAATGTTATGAAAATCGAAGCTTTATATATTTCATTCCTTGTGGAATAAAGAAGGAAAATATAAAAAGATATAGCATTTTAATAAACATATATATTAACCTAACCTATCTATTATATTCTCTAACAAATTTTCTTATTTAAAGTATAATTTCATAGACATACATACATACACAAAAGAAAAAATCAGCTTCATCTAACACTTAGCCCACACTATACGAAACGCGTGTTCGCTGTGTGCGCATCTATTTACGCGACAAGTAAATATGTACCCGACGTTGGAGGCTGCATTAATAATTCAATTGGTTGTTCGCTCAGGTACCGTTTAAACGATTTTTAACTTGCCGTCAAACGGATTAATTGGGGACGAGAAACCACTGGTTTGCGTACGGATATTCAGCTTCAACAAAGATTTGAGTTTATTACTAAAATTGTAGGCTATAGCTCAGTATATATTAAAAAAAATAAGGTAAACCAATATTTGTATGTATGTATTTTTTATGTGTTTTAAGGGGCGAACGGAAATGTTAAAAGAGAACGGAGTGTCTTAACACTAGATGCTCTGGTTCCCTCTGCCTACCCTGCTATGTGCTGGACACAGTGAGAGGCTATATTTTATATTGACGATAAAGATATTTATAGGTTTAGAACTCAAAAAATGGCTAAAATAAGTCTATTTTACCTGATCTTTAGATGATGTTAAATAAGATGTGGCGTCCTGTCACATATTCCAGTGTTTTCTAATGGGGAAGAAAAAAGAGAATGCATAATATATTATTTTTACTGTGGAATATTTTTAACAATTTATTAATTTCATTTTATGTATATATTTTTAATAATATTTTTTTAAAATATAAACTATTATGTACTCCTTCAAAGCTATCCTTAGTTTATTTATTTGTTTGTCTGTCCAGGCATTTCTGTACACAAAAATATTGTTAAAGGACTTCGGTCTACTCGTATATAAACTTAATTCGATACGTGAAATCCTAATTTCGTAATGTGTTATAATGACTTAATTTGGATCAAAATAAAATAAAACCTCTCAAAAATTATAAATAAATAATTCTATCAATAATAATATATAATATAATATCTAAAAAGCCAATATAATTATTAGTTAGTTATAATCAGTAAAAATTGGAATAAAAACAATTTTTACAATACATATTCTCTTTACGCATACCTAAAATGGTACAACTTCAGGTAAGAAACAAAGAAAATAGTATCGATAAACCGCACCTTAACCTAAAAAACTTAATAATAAACCCATAATAAAGTATACATTTTTTTTCTAACTTCACACTGTATCCCGCATATAACGGTAGGCAGAGGGAACCTGAGAACCTAGTGTTAAGACACTCCGTTCTCTTACAACAATTCCGTTCCCCACTTTTCACCGAATTGACGCATAAATATATAATAAAGTATATAACTTTAATAATTTTAATTTACATTTAAACATTATAACAAGGCTAATATTCTTTAAAAACATACAATTACGAATCTCTCATAAGTTTACATAAATAATAAATAGAGTTTGTTTTATAAATAAAACAGCCAATAACGGAATGACTAACTAACACACTGACTTACAGTTGATCGGGGTCGCACAAACAGACAAACATGCGGCCCCGCTTCTTTGACAAATACTAATATTTGAAAACCTCGCGTATTAGAGGACGATTTTGCGAGTGTGAATACGACTTTATATGTTTACTGGGTGGGTACTGCTTGAACTTGAGCTATTCTTGTTCAATAATTAACTGTTGATTGTTTTTTATTGTGCTTTTGTATCTTTAGGAAAGGTTTTTTTATATTTTCAAGTATTTTCTATACCGCCTGTCGTGGCCCAGAGGCACAAGCGTGGGACTGTAAGCGCGACAGGTTGTGGGTTCGATCGACAAGGCAAAGTGCGACGTTGAGTTTAGCCACTCAGCACGCAATGCCTCAATATGGCGGAAAGTGGGGAATGGAGTGTCTTAACACTAGGTTCTCTTTGCCTACCCTGCTATATGCGGGATACAGCGTGAAGCTATGTATGTATTTATGTGAATACCTATCGAACCAGTGAAAACTGTCGGATTTCTTTACTCGAAGAAGAAGAAAACACTTTTTTCAACCGTTATTTGAAAGTGTTATTGAATACCTTAATAATCGATCAAATTAAAATCTGCATTATTTAAATATATAATTTCTTTATACAATTCATTTTTCAGCGGTTACAAAGGTAATGTCTATCGTTTCTATAAATCAAATACCTTTTATAATTATGAAGTTCTCAAATGAATTATTAAAACACAAAAAAATACACTAACGAATTACACAAATACACAAAAAATATAAACAAAGCGCTAGTTTCTGTTTTTAATGACAATTCGAGATTGGCGAAAAGTACAATTTATCAAAAAAAAAATTAACTTATCAAATTGCCTCGTATACTGCAAATAGCATGAAGGTAATAAAATTTTACATTGATGTAAAATATCCGATTTATGCAAAGTTTGTCGGATATATTTTGGTGCAGTTGAAGCCGGAACTCGGAACGCCGCCGGCCAGGGAATATGCTGAATGCACTTTGAAGAAACTCCATTGGTACCTATAGACTTATTTTCAGATTCAGTGTGGATCTGAAAATAAGTCTATAGGTACCAAAGGAGTGTAGAATGATAGTTATTACGATTAAATAAAATAGCTTTTATTCTCTGACTCAATTATTGATACAATCAAACAAAAGAAAGCTTTAATAAAATAAATAAATATATATAT